>CAMZMU010000057.1:13417414-13539674 GCA_947311845.1 Poa pratensis
AATGAATACGGCGCGGACACGGAACAAAAGCAGATGTTTGTCGAAACCGAGAGACCCCTTAAATAATGCAGAAAAACTAAAGCAAGACCACAAAATGTCGAATTTCTAAGATGAAATAAAATATAAGGAGATATAATTATTAATATATAGTTACATAAGTTTCTGATTACTGCATAAGTTCTGTATATAATAAGGTAACATCGCATAGAAAAACGGAAATTTCCGTATTACCGGAAACGGAATTTCCGTTTCCGTGGGTGTTCCGCCGAATACGCTGTTCCGTTCCGTTTCTGCATAAAACGTTCCGTTTCCGTTTTGCAAAATTCCCGTTTCCGTTCAGTATTTTCATTCCGTTTCTGTTTTTCCGCGGAAAAGTCAGAAAGTTCTCTTGCTCCGTTTCATCCCTAGGTTTGATGCTTTACCTGAAATAGAAGTTGCAGCCTCCACCACTTCAGGTTAGTGCCTGACGAAACAATCTCCTTAGCAAACTTCTATATACCTCTTAATCGATCAAAAAATAAAATCACGTTGGGATAAGCTCATGATTAAGATCCCGTATCCATTTTGGCAGCATCGAAATTGGATACAGACTACAGACATAGACACCCCAAACGTGAAGCAAACAAGTTACATAGTTTCGAACCACATTCATCTAGGTTCAGTCTGAAAAAATCACTACATAGCTGACCGGAGAAGTTCCATGTCTAGAACTGCCATCAAAGGGGAAGTGCCAGATTTGCTAGTTCACAAATACTGATAGAAAGGCTCCTGACCTTACAGACCAGAGACATCAAGGAAATGTTCCCGAAACCAAATCCATCCCTGTGGACAACAGAAGAAGAACAATCCCGACCTGCAGATTGAACTCCTCAATGAACTTGTCCCAACCTGACAGGAACCTAACTCTCCCGCCAGTCCACGTGTTGTATTCTCTTCATGATAATTGTCGTAGTCGCCCATCGCAAGAATTGTGCAGCCCTTCCTTCCAATCTTCAGTGAAGTTACGATCCTTTGAGAATGCGCTGACAACATACAAATATATTGTTATTTTGCAGATAGCATGCAATGAAATGCAGGGTGGTGGCTCTAGGTTAATAGTGCCAGAAACAATGCTTGTACGTCACACGTCAGTTGGGAACCCCAAGAGGAAGGTATGATGAGTGCAGCAGTAAGTTTTCCCTCAGTATGAAACCAAGGTTTAATCGACCAGTAGGAAAACGAGGTTTGCTTCGAAGGTGTTGGTGAAGGAGTGTAGTGCGGCGCAACACCAGGGATTCCGGTGCCAACGTGGAACCTGCACAACACAATCAAATTACTTTGCCCCAACTTAACAGTGAGGTTGTCAATCTCACCGGCTTGCTGAAAACAAAGGGTTAAACGTATCGAATGGAAATGATGTTTGTTTGCATAAAACAGTAGAGAACAATGATTGCAGTAGATTGTATTTCAGATGTAAAAGAATGGACCGGGGTCCACAGTTCACTAGTGGTGTCTCTCCAATAAGATAACTAACATGCTGGGTAAACAAATTACAGCTGGGCAATTGACAATTGATAAGTGCATATAACATGCATGTGTGAGCTGTGGTGTCTACTATGAGATTCATTTGGGCATTACGACAAAGTACATAGACCGCTATCCAGCATGCATCTATGCCTAAATAGTCCACTTTCCGGTTAACATCCGTACCCCTTCCAGTATTAAGTTGCAAGCAACAGACAATTGCATTAAGTAATGTGCGTAATGTAAACAATACATTCATCCTTGAATAAAGCATTGCTGTTTTACCCCTAGTGGCAACAACACATCTACAACCTTAGAACTTGCTGTCACTATCCCAGGTTAAATAGAGGTTGAACCCAACTATCATGCATAAATACCCCCTCTTGGAGTTACAAGTATTCACGTGGCCAAGGCTTCAACAAGTAACGGAGAGCATGCAAGATCACAAATGACATAGACATGATAATATAATATTCAGCTCCACATAGGTATCAATATAAGTCAGATCCCAGCAAACACAACATGTAGCATTACAATAAGATGATCTTGATCATGATAGGCAGCTCACAAGATCTAAACATGATGGCACAAGTGGAGAAGACAACCATCTAGCTACTGCTATGGACCCATAGTCCAAGGATGAACTACTCACGCATCACTCCGGAGGCGGGCATGGCGATGTAGAGCCCTCCGGTGATGATTCCCCTCTCCGGCAGGGTGCCGGGAAGAGCTTCAGAACCCCCCGAGTTAGGGTTGACGACGGCGGCGGCAGCGAATATGTTCTGGATGAAAGGCTCGGTGTTTTAGGGTTTTCGCGTCTCGGGGAATAAATAGGCGAAGGGGCGATGTCGGCGGACCCCCGAGGGGCCCAAACCACAGGCAGGCGCGGCTGGGCCCACTGCCGCGCCTGGTGGTTTGGCCACCTCGTGGCTCTTCGTCTCTCCTTCGGACTCCGTGTACGTGCTGGAAAAATAGGGACCTGGCCTTTTGTTTCGTGCAATTCCGAGAATATTTCCAGAAGTAACTTTCTGAAACCAAAAACAGCAGAAAACAGGGAACTGGCACTGTGGCATCTTGTTAATAGGTTAGTCCCAGAAAATGCATAAAAGTGATACGAAGTGTATATAAAACATGTAGCAAATGGTATAATATAAGCATGGAACAGCAGAAATTATGGATACGTTGGAGACGTATCAAGCATCCCCAAGCTTAGTTCTACTCGTCCTCGAGTAGGTAAAACGATAACAACAAATAATTTCTGAGGAGACATGCTTTCACACAATCTTGATCAATATATTGCAAGGCTCATGTCATGAATGAAGTGACTCAAAGCAATGATCTATAGTTTGCTAACAAATAGATAAAGAGTAAACAATGAATCATATAAGCAAAAACTTTTCATGAATAGTACTTTCAAGACAAGCATCAAAAAGTTTTGCATAAGAGGTAACTCATAAAGCAATAGATTCAAAGTAAAAGGCATTGAAGCAACACAAAGGATGATTAAGTTTCAGCATTTGCTTTCAACTTGTAACATGTATATCTCATGGATAGTTGTCAACATAAAGCAATATAACAAGTGCAATAAGTAAATATGTAAGAATCAATGCACACAAAGTTGACACAAGTGTTTGCTTCTAAGATAGAAAGGAGTAGGTAAACTGACTCAACATAAAGTAAAAGATAGGCCCTTCGCAGAGGGAAGCAGGGATTAAATCATGTGCTAGAGCTTTTTAAGTTTTCGAAAGCATATAGAGAGCACAAAATAAGTATTTGAGAGGTGTTTGTTGTTGTCAACGAATGGTAGTGGGCACTCTAACCCCCTTGTCAACCAGACTTTCAAAGAGCGGCTCCCATGAAGGACGTTATCTCTACCAGCAAGGTAGATCATCCCTCTTCTCTTTTGTTTACACATGTATTTTAGTTTCTTTATAGATGACACTCCTCCCAACCTTTTGCTTACACAAGCCATGGCTAACCGAATCCTCGGGTGCCTTCCAACATTCACATACCATGGAGGAGTGTCTATTGCAAAATTAAGTTGCTTACTGATAAATCAGGGCAAAACATGTGAAGAGAATTATTAATGAAAGTTGTAATTAATTGGGGCTGGGCACCCCGTTGCCAGCTCTTTTTGCAAATTATTGGATAAGCGGATGTATATGCCACTAGTCCAGGTGAAAGTCTGTCAGAAGTAAATGACAAGATTGAAAGATAAAACACCACATACTTCCTCATGAGCTATAAAACATTGACACAAATAAGGAGTAATAAAGTTTTGAATAGTTTAAAGGTAGCACATGAAATATTTACTTGGAATGGCAGGAAATACCACATAGTAGGTAGGTATGGTGGACACAAATGGCATGGGTTTTGGCTCAAGTTTTGGATGCACGAGAAGCATTCCCTCTCAGTACAGAGTTTAGGCTAGCAAGGTTGTTTGAAGCAAACACAAGTATAAACCGGTACAGCAAGAATCACATAAAAACATATTGCAAGTATTATAAGACTCTACACTGTCTTCCTTGTTGCTCAAACATTTTACCAGAAAATATCTAGACCTTAGAGAGAACAAATATGCATCCCAAGTCTCAACAAGCTCTACGGTAGTTCTCCACTACTAGGCTTTAACTACATGATGCAAGAGCTTAAACATGATCTACTTGAGAGCTCAAAACAATTGCAAAGCATCAAATCAAAACAAGACAATGATCTACAAGAATGCATATGTCTTTTCCAATACCAACTACTACATGTAGCATTTTCTTTCTTCCAAACAAACACCAATAATTTATTAAACATAAACTCTCCAAATGATAATATAATGCAGCAAGAGAGTATTTATAAACAAGTGCTAACAGCTCGAAGAGATGCATGAAAAACAGGAGCTAAAAGCACTGCAGTAGCTAGTTAAGAATACTCAACAAATATAAGTGAAGAACATGAGTATTCACATGAAAAAGCGGAGCGTGTCTCTCTCCCACACAAGGATTGCTAGGATCCGAATTTATTCAAACAAAAATAAAAACACACAGACGCTCCAAGTAAAGCGCATAAGATGTGAAAGAATTAAAATATAGTTTCACTAGAGATGACCTGATAAGTTTGTTGATGAAGAAGGGGATGCCTTGGGCATCCCCAAGCTTAGACGCTTGAGTCTCTCTGAATATGGTTGGGATGAACCACGGGGGCATCCCCAAGCTTAGGCTTTTCACTCTTCTTGATCACATAATATCACCCTTCTCGCTTGATCCTTGAAAACTTCCTTCACACCAAACTCAAGACAGTTCTCATTAGAGGGTTAGTGCATAATCAAAAATTCTCATATTCTGTAATGATACAATCAATCCCAAAGCTTCTGGACATTAGCTACAGCCACCAATGCTTTGTGGAGCAAAGAAATCCACACAAACACAGTAAAAGAGCGAATGCAAAACAAAAGGCAGAATCTGTCAAAAACAGAACAGTCTGGAATGACGAATTTTTTCGAGGCACTTAAGTTGCTCAGATGGATCTGGCCTAAAATAATGAAAGTTGCGTACATATCTCAGGAATATGCGTGATTTTTCTCAGAATTTTTTGAATTTTCTACAGGGAGATAAGCTCAAATCCGTGACAGCTAAAAATCTGTCACTGCGCAGAAATCCAAATCTTGCATCAACTTTCAATATAGAACTTTACTTGGCACAACATTGCGATAAAATAAAGATACAAAGGAGTTGCTACAGAAGTAACAAAAATCCTTGACACATGGGTTATCTCCCACAAGTGCTTTTCTTTAATGCCTTTCAGCTAGGCTTTAGGATTTTAATGATGCTCGCATAAGAATAAGAGTTGAAAAACAAAGAGAGCATCAAGAGGCAAATATCAAAATCATCTGAGTCTAACCCACTTCCTATGCAGAGGAATATTGTAGTAAAACAAATCATTGAAGCATAAAGCAGCTAGCATAGGAAGATGCAACAAATCCAACTTTAAAACTTCCAACACAAAGAGAGGTATTTTAGTGACATGAAAACTTTTAAAACCATCTTTCCCTCTCTCATAATAATTTTCAATAGCATCATAAACAAACTCAACAACATAACTATCACATAAAGCATGCTTTTTATGATCTACAAACACATAACTTTTATCAAGCAAGATAGTGGGATCAAAAATTTCAAACCCACTTTTAGACATATTGAAACAAGTTGATTGATCACTCTCAATAGTAGAATTAATAATATTATCAAGCAACATAGGACCATCATCTAGAGCTTTATCATAAACATTTTCTAAGCAAACACTCTCATTACCATGCATTTCGAAATTAGGAATAAAAAGTGGATTATCATAAGACTTATCAAAATAGCATGGATTTTCATAAACAACATTGGGGGAAATATTTGGTACTTCTGTTATTTTTGCTTTCTCTTGAGTCAAGGAGCTTGTTACTTCAAATTTATCAAAAGGAGATATTTCAATAGAATCATGACATTCAACAATATAGCATTTTTCCTCCTTAGGTAGGCATGGAGGGCAATTAAATAGTGTAAGAGTTGAAGAGTTACTGTCATTAGAAGGTAGATCCTCCTTTTGTTCTTCACTCTCCTCCTCTTTTTCATCCAATGAGATCACAGTTTCAGCAATTTCCTCTTCCTCAGGTTCCTGCAAGGCACAAGTTTCATCTTTTTGAGGAAACATCCTCTCAAGATGTTCAGTAATGTAAGAATTATTATCCTTGTAGGTATCACAACAATATTTAAGTATGGCAATACATTCAGATTTATAAGGGGCATCAGTTTTATGTTCAAGATAAGAACTAATTTCAAGGGCACCCTTAAAAACAATAAACTCTTCAATTTGTTCAAGATTACCAAAATCATAGTTTCCTTTAGCATAGGCAGCCAAGGTTTCATTATCAGTATACTCACATTGGAAAGGGAGATGTTTGTGCCTTCTATAGCAAAGAGATTCATTAAAGCAGTAGGATTCATCATATGTAGAACACAAGTTCTTAGCAAAACCATTCAATCTTCTTATTTGTTCCCATAGATGTTTTCCTTTTGGAGAGAAGCGGTAATTCTTATAACGAGACCCAGTTTCATAGAGATAAGACATTGAAAACAACTAGTCATAATAGTAATTCGAAATAAAAAGGAACTAATTTTTTTTTGTTTTTGATAAAGAGAGCAAACAAGACTAAATAAAAATAAACTAAGCAAGACAAATAACAAAGTAAAGAGATTGGGTGTGAGAGACTCCCCTTGCAGAAGCAATTCTGTTTTCCCCGGCAACGGCGCCAGAAAACGTGTTGGTGGCTCTAGGTTAATAGTGCCAGAAACAATGCTTGTACGTCACACGTCAGTTGGGAACCCCAAGAGGAAGGTATGATGAGTGCAGCAGTAAGTTTTCCCTCAGTATGAAACCAAGGTTTAATCGGACCAGTAGGAAAACGAGGTTTGCTTCGAAGGTGTTGGTGAGGAGTGTAGTGCGGCGCAACACCAGGGATTCCGGTGCCAACGTGGAACCTGCACAACACAATCAAATACTTTGCCCCAACTTAACAGTGAGGTTGTCAATCTCACCGGCTTGCTGAAAACAAAGGGTTAAACGTATCGAATGGAAATGATGTTTGTTTGCATAAAACAGTAGAGAAC
Source organism: Poa pratensis (assembly GCA_947311845.1). Lineage (NCBI taxonomy): Eukaryota > Viridiplantae > Streptophyta > Magnoliopsida > Poales > Poaceae > Poa > Poa pratensis. Next base: position 13,424,560 of record CAMZMU010000057.1, read on the forward strand.
AATGATTGCAGTAGATTGTATTTCAGATGTAAAAGAATGGACCGGGGTCCACAGTTCACTAGTGGTGTCTCTCCAATAAGATAACTAACATGCTGGGTAAACAAATTACAGCTGGGCAATTGACAATTGATAAGTGCATATAACATGCATGTGTGAGCTGTGGTGTCTACTATGAGATTCATTTGGGCATTACGACAAAGTACATAGACCGCTATCCAGCATGCATCTATGCCTAAATAGTCCACTTTCCGGTTAACATCCGTACCCCTTCCAGTATTAAGTTGCAAGCAACAGACAATTGCATTAAGTAATGTGCGTAATGTAAACAATACATTCATCCTTGAATAAAGCATTGCTGTTTTACCCCTAGTGGCAACAACACATCTACAACCTTAGAACTTGCTGTCACTATCCCAGGTTAAATAGAGGTTGAACCCAACTATCATGCATAAATACCCCCTCTTGGAGTTACAAGTATTCACGTGGCCAAGGCTTCAACAAGTAACGGAGAGCATGCAAGATCACAAATGACATAGACATGATAATATAATATTCAGCTCCACATAGGTATCAATATAAGTCAGATCCCAGCAAACACAACATGTAGCATTACAATAAGATGATCTTGATCATGATAGGCAGCTCACAAGATCTAAACATGATGGCACAAGTGGAGAAGACAACCATCTAGCTACTGCTATGGACCCATAGTCCAAGGATGAACTACTCACGCATCACTCCGGAGGCGGGCATGGCGATGTAGAGCCCTCCGGTGATGATTCCCCTCTCCGGCAGGGTGCCGGGAAGAGCTTCAGAACCCCCCGAGTTAGGGTTGACGACGGCGGCGGCAGCGAATATGTTCTGGATGAAAGGCTCGGTGTTTTAGGGTTTTCGCGTCTCGGGGAATAAATAGGCGAAGGGGCGATGTCGGCGGACCCCCGAGGGGCCCAAACCACAGGCAGGCGCGGCTGGGCCCACTGCCGCGCCTGGTGGTTTGGCCACCTCGTGGCTCTTCGTCTCTCCTTCGGACTCCGTGTACGTGCTGGAAAAATAGGGACCTGGCCTTTTGTTTCGTGCAATTCCGAGAATATTTCCAGAAGTAACTTTCTGAAACCAAAAACAGCAGAAAACAGGGAACTGGCACTGTGGCATCTTGTTAATAGGTTAGTCCCAGAAAATGCATAAAAGTGATACGAAGTGTATATAAAACATGTAGCAAATGGTATAATATAAGCATGGAACAGAGAAATTATGGATACGTTGGAGACGTATCACAGGGCTATGCGCTTGATATGGTGGGAAAATGTACCGATGAGACATATTGCTCGAGGTATTTTAATGACACACAAAAACAAAATGTAAAACAATTTAATAGACTGAACAACTGATCACAACCATTTTCTCTAACAACACGATTTTACTTACACAGGGTTGCCACAGGGAGGTTTGACACATTTTATACGCCGCATCCTGCTGTAAAAGGTAATACTCAGGAGAAAGAACCAGAGTTCATTCATGCAAAAAAGGGTCAGATTAAAGAGAAGAAACACTAAATTGTACAAACTGCAGGTTTCTCTATGAATTTACAGGTTTCATACTTTGATGAAAGCAGTGTCTCACGAGTGTTTCCTGAAATGTGCATGAATGTAAGTAGTGGAGCCTCCCCTTCTTTGGATGAACATCGTGATGTAAGAATAAGAACGAGTCAATTTTGAGGGCTATATCTTGAATGGGAAATAAATTAGATATAGTGAGGTAAAAAAAGCAGAAAATGAAAATTTGTTGTACTTACAAACTTGCTGTTGATTGCAGGACGATTTTATCTTGGATTACACACATGACTACGACCCAGGGGTTGAAGCTTGTTTGAAAATATAGAGCTTGATGAGGTAATAATTAACAATGAACTCCTGAAAAAAAGATACAACAACAGATTACTTCTTAGAAACAAAATAAAAGATACATATCAGACGATTAATAACTAATCATGTGCAGGATATCCAGCCTGAGGGAAGATCAGATGAACAAGAATTTGATGAGCAGGACAAAGTTTCAAGCATGGATTCAGCTCAGGACAGTGACACAAACAAAGTTATCCATAATGAAACACATGCAGCAAAACTTCAGAAGAAGAGAAAGAAATTTGTGAAGAGGACATTGACAACTTTCTAGAAAATATGTATGCATTTGCTGTTGATTTCTCGGTTGCCATAGATAAAACAGACAACAAGGTTGAGATGATTATCGGTGAGAGAGATGGCCCTTGGCGAATCAAAACTGAATCTCAATCATAACCACATCCCCGATCCCTAAAGCAGGTTCTTCAGGTCTCATGCTTATATGACAAAGAAAAGATCAATCAATGAGAGAAGCAAAATTCAGACAAAGAAAGAAAAATCAGAGATGTCTACAGAAGCACAAATCAGAGAAAGAAAAGATTAGTTCATGAGACAAGCAAAATTCAGAGAAAGACAAAAAATTCAGAGATGCAAAAAGAGGCACAAAGAAAGACAAAGAAAAGATCAATCGATGAGAGAAGCAAAATTCACAAAGACAAACGAAAGACAAATCAAAATCCAACAATCGAAGAAGAAAGAAAAACAGAAAGATGAAACCCCCTTTCCAAGACAAACGAAAAAAAATCAAAATCCAACAGTCGAAGAAGAAAGACAAAGAGAAAGATGAACCCCCCTTTAATCTTTCAGAGAAAAGAAAATTCAGAGATGCAAACAGAAGCACAAATCAGAGACAAATAAGACTAAGACTAAGACAAGTGACTAAGACAAAAGAGTAAGACTAAGACTAAGACTAAGACTAAGACTAAGATTAAGATGACACATGTAAGAAAGAAAATGAAGGAAAGAATGACAGATGCAAGAAAGAGACTTAAAAAAACTAGAGAAAGAATACGACGAAATAAAAGTGAAAATGAGGAAAGAATAAGAACAAAGAGAAGGCAAAAAAAGACTAAGACCAAATAATAAGAATAACTGATGAAAGAAAAAGACGAAAGAGAAGGCAGTGAAAAGACTAAGACAAAATAATAAGAGAAACTGATGAAAGAAAAAGACAAAGAGAAATATGAAATCCCCATTTCTGAGACAAACGAAAGACAAATCAAAATCCAACAATCGAAGAAGAAAGAAAAGAGAAAGATGAAAACCCTCCCAGACAAACGGAAAAAAATCAAAATCCAACAATCAAGAAGAAAGAAAAAGAGAAATAAGATGAAAACCCTCCGAGACAAACGAAAGACAAATCAAAATCCAACAATCGAAGAAAAAAGAAAAAGAGAAAGATGAAAACCCCCCTTTCCAAGACAAACAAAGACAAATAAAAACAAACACTTGAAGAAGAAAGATAAAGAGAATGATGAACCCCCCCCCCCCCCCCCCCCCTTCCGAGAAAAAACGAAAGACAAATCAAAAGGAATTCGCATTGATAACATGACTCAACACAAGGCACAGTCAGAGCAACATAAAAAGAAAAGAGACACTAACAATTAGAATACTGAGAATGAAGGACTAACGGAAGAGAATAACTAAAAACACAATCAAGTTTTCACGTAAGACAGACAAAGAGAAAGCGAAATAACATCATTGACAGATGCAGTTATATGTAGGCAGACATTGAAAAATGCTAGAATTTATGCATATTTAAGAAATCCCACACGACACCAGTAGGTTTGTAATATCAGAAAAAAAAGACAGAATTACTTCAAAAAACTGATTGCATTGCACAAGCAAAAGTACGTGTTGAACCAAACCAAAAGCAGCAGCATCACATTTGCATGCCATGCATCCCTCCAGTCTTCCACTGCATTCACCCCACGCAGAAAAACAAAAAACATAATGGGAAAATCTAACATAATGAGCGGCAGCAGCACCACCATTACATACATACGCTACTGACAAACCATAGCCTCCCCTGCCAACATTAGTCAGTACTCAAGTACACACAAAGGGATACAACAATAATCTGAATGCGTAGTGGACAAATCGAGAAAAACATGTACTGTAATTATAGGTGAAATATAACTGGCTATCTAGTCTCATAAAAAAATTAGCAACAAAATAGTTCATGAAAACTTGATTGTCTCGTGTAGTACAACACTCACTTTACACTTATAAGGAGCGGAATACGAAATGGGACAAGTCTAGGTGATGAAGTTATACATGGGCACCACAGAATGATCTTCCAGATTCAAGAAAACATCATAGTTTCAACAAATGAAAAGTATTAATGAAGACACAAAATAGCATTTCTAATATGACAATTGAGCACGAATGCTTGACAATCACCTTTGCCAAGACAAACTGATGAGATCGTGGAATGGACAAGTGATAATCATTATACACCGCCGGACACCGGACTCCGGCGACCTAGAGCTTGCCTGCGCCCCCAATGTCAAAAATCGGACAGAGGAAAAGTGCCCCTACCATTCGATTTGCTTGTGAACTAAAAAACGACATGCATAGGGGAGTAAGGGAGTGACAGGCACCAAAATACAGACGCACAAATCACTATCCACCGCCTGCCTCTGACAAACTAGAGCTCGCCTCCGCCCCCAACTCAAAATCGAACAGATTTGCCTCACCGATTTGCTCATGAAACCGAAAAAGCAGACGGGAGAGAGTACGTGACGGGGGAGAGATGCGCGGAGGTATACCTCGGTCTCCGGCGACCTCTCCTGTCTCCAACGCAATCCTGGCCATGCGCCGACGGGGCGGATTCAAACACCGAGACGTCCCTCCTCTCTGCCTCCGCCTGTTCCCCGTCGATGACTCAACTCAGAATAGCAGAACGGAAAAGACACCCGGGCTCATATCCAGGAGAAAACCCACAAAAGCCCATATCCAAATAGACTTGGACAGAACTATCACAGAAGCCATCGCGTCGCGAACTGGCGTCGAGACACACGAATCTCAAATACGATCGTACGCATAGAAAAACGAGTGTGACTGAAATGAACACAGCAGATTCCTAGTATTATCCGCGGTACGACAATAAAGTTGTCCAAAGACTTCTGGTGGGCCTAGTGTTCACGACACGAGTCCTCCTCCCAAGTCAGTCGCCTGCCTACTTCCATGCGGAGCGTCGCGCACGAACACGAGCCACCTCTGCCTCGCCATTCCAAGCCTGTAGCACAGCAACCACAAACTGCTCCTCAACGCGGCAGCTGCACCACCTGAGGCCTTCTACGCCCACCCACGCCGATCGCCGAAACCTCCCCTCCGGCGTACTCCAAGCATGAGGTTTCCCAACGCGGGTGGCGGTGGGAGCGGGGACGCGGGCTTCGTGCGGGCGGACCAGATCGACCTCAAGAGCCTCGACGAGCAGCTCGAGCGCCACCTCAGCCGCCAGGGGCGAGATGGGGCACCTACTTCGCAGCCCGGAAGCCGCCGTGGGGAATCACCGAGGCTGAGGGAGCACCCGCAGCCGCCACCGCCGCCGCCGCAGCAGCAGCGGCGGCGGCGCCGGGAGGACTGGGAGGTTGACCCCGCCAAGCTCATCATCAAAGGTGTCATCGCCCGCGGCACCTTCGGCACTGTCCACCGCGGCGTCTACGACGGCCAGGACGTCGCCGGTATCGTACCATCTCTTCTTCACATTTACCGATTTACGCTTAGTTTCCTTGCCCGTAAGCTGCTCGGTGAAATTACGGTCCTATTTAGGGTTGGGCGCATTAGACACTTCTTGGTTCTGATCAATTGTTCGTTCTGCGAGTTCTTGGGAAACGTTGGTTCTGCATTTACTTCGAAGTGTTCGATCTTCTGAGCCTAGGATGCAATGGTGAATAGGATGAGTTGATCGATCGATGGCAATGTCATTTACTTTTCCGACTTGTTTCGCGGTCATGTCACCAGTGCGCCTCCTTGTCAGCAAATTGCTAAAGTTGATACCTCTGCTTTCCTGGTTCCACGGTGTACTCCGTGACTCCGGGTAGATAAGCCCGCCTTTTGTGTGTAACCCTCCTCATGTGATTCGAACCAACCACCTTTAAAGTTTTAGTAGCGTGATCCATGTGTTCATCTAATGATGAGCCCCTGGAAGTTGGAGATATCGAATCAAAGCAGCTGGTATTTTAGGCAAAAAAGTTGCAACTTGCAACGGGCCTTGTACTTTTCAGGGGACCAGGGTAATTGAGAAGCATCTGAGCCAGGTTAGGATTTCCAAAAATGTCTGGACTTTTGCTCCTAATCAATATAAATGAACAGTTTTGCACTGTCTCACCACATGACACACAGGACGAAGCAAATGTGACGTGCTTGTCTTTGCCCGTCCACAACGTTATCACCTATTGCATTGTGCCTCCAGGAAATTCAATTAATTGTGTTAAAAAGGGCAAATCCCCATTTAGTTTCGTAAACTGCAATTGGAATACTGTAGCAGATGTGTCAAAGCATTTGCCAAGTTCACTGAAGTTATTGAATTGCTTGTGTTGCCTTTTCTTCATACGATTTTGTTTTATTTTTGCGATGAAATCAGTGAATAAGGTTTGCCAGTGATCAGTTATCACATTCTACTCGCAGACATTTGGATCTGGCTTTGTATATCACTTGCATGTTAAACATTTCATTGGTGTAAGTCTCTTTGATCCAGTTGTCCACACCACACATAAAGCTGTAACTGGTATTGATATACACCTTAAAGAATTGTTCTCGGCGTGCACGGCCAAATACTCCTCTCAAGACCGCAAAAAGCACTTTGTTAATGAATAATGTGCCACCTTTTGTCCTTATTAAGTGCTAATCCAACATTTGAGATTTGGAGTTACTACTATAATAGCACGGACTGCCTATAATAATTCAGTTCCATGTGCAAAATTAAATTTACCATTGGAACTTCCATTTTGGAAATAACTGTTTAATTTTATGTTCCAGTGAAATTGCTTGACTGGGGGGAGGATGGGCATAGATCAGAGCAAGAAATTACTGCACTAAGATCAGCATTCGCACAAGAGGTTGCTGTCTGGCATAAGCTTGATCATCCAAACGTTACCAAGGTAGGCTTTGGCTGAGGAGTTCCATTTCTCGCCCTTGCAAATTTAATAGGTTAAGTTTGCTGATAAAATTCATACCGAAACAATTTCTATTCATGTTTGTTTCATAAAACAGTGATTGCTAGGATGATAAGCTGAAATTGTTCTCTGATATCAATATAGTCCATCATAACGACATGTGCAAGCTTGGTTTAACACAAGATATCTACTGACTACAACATTAGAAATGAATGTGCAATTATTGTCACTTACATTTCCATGGCTAGATATCTGCCATCATATTGACAAGTAGTAGTGTATTGCCAGCTATCTACACGCTCTTAGTTGTAATATAATTCTCATTGAAAAAGTTGTCGTAATTTAATTGAAGGCATGCCATGTACTGTGAAACGATACAGGATTTTCTCTTCTGAATACATGACTTATTAAGGTTAGGTGAACATTAGAGTATTGTATGATCTGAACATTACTTGGCTTTTCCAACACTAGTGGCAAATCTGGTTTTGGCAATATGAATTGTTGCGGTCCTATTTTCTGTAGTATGCTACCAAAAGTTCTGTCAAACAATTTAAGGAGGCTCTAATTTTGCAATCTATCCAACTCATTGTGGATTATAAACAATTATTGTATTTTTATCCGTTCCATTAAGTTGATTTACTCTACTTCTCAACTGGCGGTTCTAATAATATCTTGAACTTCAACTGACAGTTTATTGGGGCTATAATGGGTGCAAGAGATCTTAATGTACAGACAGAACATGGGCATCTTGGCATGCCGAGCAATATTTGCTGCGTTGTTGTCGAGTACCTTGCTGGTGGTGCACTGAAAAATTTCCTAATAAAGAATAGGAGAAGAAAGCTAGCCTTTAAAGTTGTTGTCCAATTAGCTCTTGACCTTGCCAGGGGGTAAGTCATAGTCAGGTTTTTACTGGTCTTTTTGGCCTAAGTTCTTCTATGCTGCCCCTTCAGTTTGGAAGATCTCATTCCTACCTTTGCATTTGAATAGATTAAGCTATCTTCACTCCGAGAAGATAGTGCATCGTGATGTCAAGACTGAAAATATGCTTCTAGACAAAACAAGAACAGTGAAAATAGCCGATTTTGGTGTTGCTCGAGTTGAGGCTTCAAATCCTAGTGATATGACGGGTGAAACAGGCACACTTGGTTACATGGCACCTGAGGTATGTTTGATCTTGAACCATCTGTTTTCGGTTCTGTGTGATTACAAGGATGACACACGCACACCACCATCACACATGCACACACACCCGCTAGAACATCTCCTAAGCACACGCCTAAATTGTCAGTCTGGAGATAAGCCACAAATCTCACAAAGTTTCTACCAAAGTGCGCTTAAACGTGAAGACCAGAACTTGAACCCAAGTGGGTGGACTCATGCACCCACAGCTTCGCACCAAGAGGTGTATCTCTAGCCAAAAGATTTTGTTGGTGAGGTTAAAATCTCCAAGCACCAACCTACAAGAAAGGAGACACGTATCTTGAAGTTGTCGTGTCGTGTTCCTTGTTCAGAGTGTGTGTGCTTGTGGTATCCTCGTTGGCTTATGTATATTGGCATCTTTGCGCAGGTCCTCAATGGCCATCCTTACAACAGGAAATGCGATGTTTATAGCTTTGGGATCTGTTTATGGGAGATATACTGCTGCGACATGCCGTATCCTGATCTCAGCTTCTCCGAAGTAACTTCCGCTGTTGTCCGACAGGTAAGAATGAGCTGCTCATGTCGAGGATGTCCTGCTTCCTTTTCGCGTTGCTGAGGTGTCTCCTCTGAACCACCGAAAACATAAATATAGTCCTTGATGTACTACAGAACCTGAGGCCTGAGATACCGCGGTGCTGCCCAAGCGCTCTGGCGAACGTGATGAAGCGCTGCTGGGACGCGAACCCAGACAAGCGGCCCGAGATGGCCGAGGTGGTGTCCATGATAGAGGCGATCGACACGTCCAAGGGCGGCGGCATGATCCCGGTGGACCACTCGCAGGGATGCTTCACCTGCTTCCGTCAGTACCGAGGACCCTGACGGTTTGGTCGGTCTCACCTGAACCTTACTGATGATGGATATCGCTAGATCTCACTCTAATTCCTCTGATCACATCCGCTATTATGGCCAATGGCTCTGGTGTAAATGCCCACTCCACGTCCTTGTATGCTTGACGTACCCTAGGATCAAGCTCTAGTTTAGCATGAGCTCTGACAGGGCAGTCTAGTCTCATGGTCTTAAGTGGGCCACTGTACTATTGCAGTTTATATCCTTACAAAATGTGAATAAAGAACATAATTCCCGCTTGGAATATCCGAAATCATTTGGGGGCATGTGTGGAGTGGTGGTGTGCCGTCAACAGCTCCAAGGTTTCTCGCCCCAGAATTTGCTGAAGTCCTTGCCCTCCGTCGTGCGGTTCTGCTGGAAAGGAAAGCGGTGTGGAGAGGGCAATATTTGCTCCTCTCTTTGCTTCAGCGACTATTTTCCTTGACGATGGATCGATCTTCAGTTGGTGTTCTCGTGGCCGATATCACTAACTATATGAAAGCTGAGCAAATTCTCGCTCCCTCAGCGCTCGCGCACTGTTCCTGGCAACAGCACGCACTGTAGCTGAACAGTGCATGCCGCAACTTTGCAAAAAAGCCCCTCCGCTTTCCAGAAATTCGGAAACTGTCCTCAATCTTCGCTGACAGGGACCAAACCATAATTTCCAAAAACTTCGAGGGCCTCTGTGGAAAAGCATGCTGCGCCGCGCGTCCGTGGCCGCGTGCGCACGCCGCAGCACGCACTGTAGCTAGGAACAGTGTTGAACAGTGCCCGCCGTAACTTTGCAAAAAAGCCCCTCCGCTTTCCAGAAATTCGGAAACTGTCCTCAATCTTCGCTGACAGGACCAAACCATAATTTCCAAAAACTTCGAGGGCCTCTGTGGAAAAGCATGCTGCGCCGCGCGTCCGTGGCTGCGTGCGCACGCCGCAGCGGCCGTTCCGGCGACCTACAGGCGGTGGCGCCGCCAGTTCCGGGTTGCCCGCGTCGCAGCGCGTCCAGTGCGCGCATCCGCGCATCCTGGCTCGCAGTGCTTCGCCGTCGGCGTCCGCATCGCCGCCGTGGCAGCTCCGCCGCAGGTGCGCCAATCGTGGCGTCATTGTGATGTCACGACGGACCTGGGCTGGGCAATGGGCTGCCTCCTGGGCTGGCCTGCTTGCTGCGGGCCTGCCTCAGCCCTCTCTATTTTTTTTCCTCTTTTTGTTCTTTTTTCATTTTACCACAATTTTCCAAACTTTTGAAATACAACTCTAAATCAATTGCAACCAACTTCTAAAAAAATGTGAAAACAAAAAAGCCATTTCAAATGTTTTGAAACCTTCTCCAAAATATTTCAAATCTTATTTCCCAAACAAAAATATTTCAGCCAAAAAACAAAAAAATTTAAAAAAATTGCTTCAAATCATCCTCGGCCCTCTCTATTTTTCCCCTTTTTGTTCTTTTTTTATATTTGACAACACTTCTGAAACTTTTCAAATACAACTCCAAAACAGTTCAACCCAGTTTGGAAAAAAAAAATTAGTCATTTCAAATGCTTTGGGACCTTCTCCAAAAATAATCAAATCTTATTTTCCAAAAAAAAAAATTCCAACCAAAAAAGGTTTCAAAAAGATTAAAACACTTCACATAAACTATTTTACGGTATTTAATCAATTTCGGAAAACTACTAAATGCTACAAAATCAGAAACATAAACAGTTGAATATTTCGGAATAATCCAAATTCGGCTCCTCTAATTACAGATTGAGTATAATTTAACTTAAATCTCTCCAATTATGCATACAAATTTAATAAATACTAAAAAATAACCAATATTTTGACATAACTATAATATATTTCCTCTCATTATGGTGCTAAATAAGAAAATTATAGCAAAACGGAACCATATTTGACCATTTCATTTTAGATAACATATTTAGAAGGAATTTAACTTATATTCCTCCAATTCTGCAGTCACACTTAAAAAAAAAAGTTTGCTTAAATGAATATTTCCAAAAAAGGCAAATTTATTTCCCCAAATTACGAATTGAGTTTATATTTAATTTACAAAATGCTTGATGGCGTGAATCACACGCTCGTTGGGAGACCCCAAGAGGAAGGTATGATACAGTTCAGCAGCAAGTTTTTCCTCAGAAAGAAACCAAGGTTATCGAACCAGTAGGAGCAGCAACTCTTCAGAAGGTTGTTGGTGGCTCGCACGGCGCAATACGATCACCAACGTGGAATCTGCACACAACACAATCAAACTACTTTGCCCCAACGAAACAGTGAGGTTGTCAATCTCACCGGCTTGCTGAAAACAAAGGATTAAACGTATGGTGTGGAAAATGAGTATTAAATTGCAGAGAATGAAAAAGGAACAGTTTGCAGTTTGTGGTTGTTTAATCAGTGTAAAAGAATGAACCGGGATCCACAGTTCACTAGTGTCTCTCCACAAAAGATAACTAACATGTTGGGTGAACAAATTACAGCTGGGCAATTGACAAATAGTGAGCGCATGACAATGCATATACATGACATGATGATTACTATGATATTTAATTGGGCATTACGACAAGATACATAGACCGTTATCCAACAGCATCTATGACTAATAATCCACCGCCGGGTTGTCATCCGAGTCCCCCGTTGGTATTAAGTTGCAAGCAACGGATAATCGCATTAAGTAAAGCGCGTAATGTAAACAAACACATATGCCCGTGGACATAGCATCGTTAGGTTACCCCTAGTGGCAACAGCACATCCACAACCTTAGAACTTTCTGTCACTGTCCCAGATTAAATGGAGGCATGAACCCATTATCTAGCATAAATACTCTCTCTTGGAGTTACAAGCATCTACTTGGCCAAAACATCTACGAGTAACGGAAAGCATGCAAGATCTTAAATAACATATAAGATAGATTGATAATCAACTTGACATAGTATTCAATATTCATCGGATCCCAGCAAACACAACATGTAGCATTACAATAATATGATCTTGATCATGTAGGGCAGCTCACAAGCTCTAAACATGATGGCACAAATTGGAGAGACAACCATCTAGCTACTGCTATGGACCCGTAGTCCAAGGATGAACTACTCACGCATCACTCCGGAGGCAGGCATGGCATGTAGAAGCCTCCGGTGACGATTCCCCTCTCCGACAGGGTGCCGGGAAGAGGTTTTGGACCCTCCCGAGCTAGGGTTGACAGCGGCGGCGTCTCTGGAACTTTTCGTGGATATTTGCTCAGGCACTTAGGGTTTTCGCGTCGGGGGGAATAAGTAGGCGAAAGGGCGGCGGCTGACGACCCCCGAGGGGCCCACACCACCCTAGGGTGCGGCAGAGGGGTCCCGCGCCCTAGTGGCGTGTGGGGCCCTGGTGGCCCTCCTTTGCTGCTCCTTTGGTCCGTCAGGGGAGTTCTGGTAAAATAGGGATCCCCGTGAAGTTTCGTCCAATTCCGAGAATATTTCCAGACTAGCTTTTCTGGAATACAAAAACATCAGAAAACAGGAACTGGCACTTCGGCATCTTGTTAATAGGTTAGTCCCAAAAAATGTATAAAAGTGATATAAAGTAGATGCAAAACATGTAGCAATTGGTATAAAACTAGCATGGAACATCAAAAATTATAGATACGTTTGAGACGTATCAGCATCCCCAAGCTTAGTTCCTACTCGTCCTCAAGTAGGTAAACGATAAAAACAAAATAATTTTTGAGGTGACATGCTACCATCATAATCTTGATCATATAATATTGCATGGCACATGTAAATGAATGAAGTGATCCAAGTCAATGGTCTATAATTTGCTACCAAATAGATAATGAGTAAACAATGAATCACACAAGCTAAACGTTTTCATGAATAGTACTTTCGAGACAAGCATCAAACAGTTTTGCATAAGAGTTAACTCATAAAGCAATAGTTTCTAATAAAAGGTATTCAATCAACACAAAGGAAGAATTAAGTTTCAGCATTTGCTTCAACTTTCAACATATTTATCTCTTGGATATTGTCAACACAAAGTAGTATAACAAGTCCAATACGTAGCATATAACACATGTTGTAACAAAGTTGACACCAGTGTTTGCTTGTGGAAGACAGAAAGAATAGGAAAACTGACTAAACATAAAAGTAAAAGAAAGGCCTTTCGCAGAGGGAAGCAGGGATTAAGTCATGTGCTAGAGCGTTTTTAGGTTTTTGAAAGTATATAGAGATTGCATAAAATATTTGATACTCTGATACGTGCATTTTATATCATCATTTATATAACTTTTAGTATCATACTAGAATGTTATTTGCATGATTATATGATTGTTTCTACATGTTTTAGATGATTTTGGGGACTTTCATACAAAGTCCCTATTTTTGGTATTTAACTTCTGGGAGGCAGAAAACCTCCTTTTTCTTGTCTTTAATGTTTCAGGAGCTACAGGAACTCAAATAATAAAAGGAAAAATACCGTGTCAGTTTTTCATCGGGAGAAAGGCAGAGGGAAGAAGACCGAAGAGAGGAGAGTCACGAGGGCCAAATGGGGGTGGCCCACGCGGCCCATGTACCTGGCCGCGTGGGACCCACCAAAAGGTGCCTCGGGCACCTCCTCGCCTAGGGCTTTTTAGCAACGCCTTCGTCTTGCCCGAAAAGTAACGCCCTAATTTTTCCAAGTCCATCCGAGGTCGTGGCGGCGGCGAAACTCCTGATCCCTTCCGGGGGGGTCAGATCCTGCTGCTCCGGAACTCCGGAGAAGGGGGAAATCATCGTCATCGTCATCACCTCTCCTCCTTGGCGTGGGAGGAGGCCTCTACATCATCACCCCCATCAAGACCAGCACCATCACCATCATCATCACCGTGATCCACTCCGTTCCCCTCGCAGTTTGAGAGTTGCTATACCCTAGATACTTGTCTTGTGCTACTATTCATGTTAGTGATTGAGTACTTCTCATTATTTGGTGGTGAAGTTATAATTTTAGATTGTGTTGTACCACTTATGCCACTGATTATGATCATGTTCGCACGTTGTGAGAAGTTCCCGTATGTTCCTGAGGGCATAGGATGAATTGGCATTGATTTATATATGACATGTGTTGGTATTTTGTCAAGAGTTTATCTTTTATGTGATTCTATGATGGTGTTGTGCGAACGTCGACTGCACAACACTTCACCTATATGGGCTCATAGGAGAACACTGTAGTGTAATGAATTGATGGAGACTTGGGAGGACACGTAAACCTGAGACCGAGTCATGAAGTTATATTATGAGGGTATTAGTATCGGGGACCTTAGAGTGTAATGCTACGGTGGGACTTTAGGTCTTAATAATTCTTGTGCAGTCATTTGCTTGGCCACATGATCCATCATAAGGGGGTGTAGTTTATTTATTTAGCTATACCTAATTATGGCTCCGTCCAAAGAGGATTAAAACTTGACAAGATATTCAACGTGTTGTTTAATAAATCTCTATGCCTAGCATCATCCATGCCGCCCTCGGGAACGTTTGCCACATATAAGTTACACATCACTTGAGCTTGTCCTCTTGCCACATAAGAGGATTGGGCTTTCTCTCTTTGAGAGCTTTCACTTGCTACTATCTGTTATCTGCTTGCAATTATACAACTGAAAATACCAAAAACACCTGCATCTTTTATTGTTTTATTTATCAATCTTACTAACCAATACCTTCAGCTCCTCGTGGGTTCGACAACCTTTTCTAATTGAAAGGTACTCAATTGATCTCCTGCACTTGGGAGCCATCATACTCCTCCCAACCTTGCTAACACAAGCCATGGCTAACCGAATCCTCGGTGCCTTCCATCAATCACATACCATGGAGGAGTATCTATTTTTGAGAGGTGTTTGTTAATTGTCAACGAATGGTAGCGGGTGAGAACAGTATTCTACCTGTCAAACGGACTTTTAAGAGCGGCTCCCATGAAGGACGTTATTTCTACCAGCAAGGCAGATCATCCCTCTTTCTCTTTGGTTTACACACATTCAGGTATTTCACTGTTTGTCATTGCTTACTGATGAATCAGGGCAAAAGTGTGAAGAGAATTAATTGGTTAAAGTTGTAATTAATTGGGACTGGGCACCCCGTTGTCAGCTCTTTTGGCAAAATTATTGGATAAGCGGATGTATATGCCACTAGTCCAGGTGTAAAAGTCCATTCAACAAATAGAATAAAGAATAATCACACTAATTCCTCATGGGCTAGTAAACATTGACACAAAAAGGGAATAATAACATTTTGAATAATTTAAAGGTAGCACATGAAAATTTTACTTGGAGTGGCAAGGAAATACTACATATAGGTAGTTATGGTGGACACAAATTGCATGGATTTTGGCTCAAGGATTTGGATGCACGAGAAGCATTTCCTCTCAGTACAGAGTTTAGGCTAGCAAGGTTTATGTAAACAAACAAGAATATCAACCCGTACACCAAGTTTTATATGACAAACATATTGCAAACGTTATAAGACTTCATACCGTCTTCCTTGTTAACCAAACCCTGTTATTAGAAAATATCTAGACCTTAGAGATACCACCGATGCAAACCAAATTTTCAACAAGCTTTACGGTAGTTCTTCACTAATAGGCTTAACTCATGTGATGCACAAATTTAATCATGATCTACTTGTTAACTCAAAACAATTGACAAGCATCAAGTTATCCAAATTAGTGATCTACAAGATTAAGCAAGTTTTTCCTTATACCAATTACCACATGCAACATTTTCTGAACCAACCAAACACCAATCAATTTATTTAATCAACTCTCCAAACAAATATAAGTGAAGCAAGAGAGTACTTTCTACAAAAGAAAGCTAATAGCTCTGAAAAGAGATACATGAAAACAAGAGCTAAAAGCTGAACAGCGCTAGATATGAATACTCAACAAATATAAGTGAAGAATAGGAGTATTCTCATGAAAAAGCGGAGCGTGTCTCTCTCCCAATCAAGAATGCTAGGGTCCAGTCAAGCTTTATTGAAAATAAAAGTGCAATACTGAAAATAAAAGCACACAGACGCTCCAAGAAAAGCACATATGATGTGAAAGAATTAAAATATAGTTTCACTAGAGATGACCTGATAATTTTGACGATGAAGAAGGGGATGCCTTGGGCATCCCCAAGCTTAGACGCTTGAGTCTTCTTGAAATATGCTGGGGAGATCCATGGGAGCCTCCCCAAGCTTAAGCTCTTCACTCTTCTTGATCCATGGGAGCCTCCCTATGAAATATGCTGGGGAGATCCATGAGATCCATGGGAGCCTCCCCAATCAAAATTAAGCATCGTCTAAACATTAGAGGCTACTCTTGGCACAACAATGCGAGAAAATAAAGATACAAAGGAGTTGCTACAGAAGTAAACATCCTCCTTGACTAATACTGAAAATAAAAGATAATGGGTTGCCTCCCAAAAGCGCTTTCTTTTAATGCCTTTTAGCTAGGCTAGAAGATTTTAATGATGCTCTCATAAGAATAAGAGTTGAAAAACAAAAGAGAGCATCAAGAGGCAAATATCAAACACATTTAAGTCTAACCCACTTCCTATGCAAAGGAATCTTGTAACAAAATAAATTATTGAAGCATAAAGCAACTAGCATAGAAAGATGAAACAAATATAGCTTCAAAACTTTCAACATAAAGAGAGGTGTTTTAGTAACTTGAAAACTTTTACAACCATATTTTCCTCTCTCATAATAACTTTCAGTAGCATCATGAACAAACTCAATAATATAACTATCACATAAAGCATGCTTTTCATGATCTACAAACACATAATTTTTATTAAGCTAAAAAACAGTAGGGTTATCAAACCCACTTTTGACAATAGCAGTATAATTAATATCATTAGGCAATATAGGACCATCATCAAGAGCATTATCATATATAACATTAGGGAGCACATTTTTACTTTCTGCAATTTCCTCTTTTACTTGAGTCAAGGAGGATGTTACTTCAAATTTATCAAAAAAAAATTTCATAGAATCATGACATTCAACAATATAGCATTCTTCCTCCTTAGGTAGGCATGGAGGGTAATTATATAATGTAAGAGTTAAAGAGTTACTGTCATTAGAAGGTAGATCCTCCTTTTGTTCATCACTCTCTTCCTCTTTTTCATCAAATGAGCTTTCAGCTTCAGCAATTTCTTCTTCCACATTTTCCTGCAAGGCATTAGTCTCTTCTTTATGAGGAAAAATCCTCTTGACATGTTCAGTAATATAAGAATTTTCATCCTTATAGTTATCAAAACAATATTTAAGTATAGCAAGACTTTCAGATTTATAAGGGGCATCAATTTTATGCTCAAGATAAGAACTAATTTCAAGTGCACCCTTAAAGACAATAAATTCTTCCATCCTTTCTACCTCATAAGCATTATAGTAACCTTTAACATAAGAAGCTAAGGTTTCATTTTCATTACAAGCACATTGGAAAGGAAAGTGTTTAGACTTCCTATGACAATCAGATTCATTAAAGCAAAAAGATTTGCCAAATATATAGCATAAATTTCTAGCATATTCCTCTAGTTGATTTAACAATTTCCATAAGTACATCCCTTTTTGTGACAAGCGGTAATTCCTATAATATCTTCGTTCATCTTCCGTGGACCCACCTTGCCAACAAGATCTAGTTTCATAGAGATAAGACATTGATAGCAAATAAACAACTAGACATAATAACAAACCGAAATAAACTAAATGCAAGTAACTAATTTTTTTGTGTTTTGATAATTGAAAGCAAACAAGATAAAATAAAATAAACTAAGCAAGACAAAAACAAAGTAAAGAGATTGGAAGCGTGAAACTCCCCTTGCAGAAGACTGCTGTCTCCCCGGCAACGGCGCCAGAAAAAGAGCTTGATGGCGTGAATCACACGCTCGTTGGGAGACCCCAAGAGGAAGGTATGATGCAGTTCAGCAGCAAGTTTTCCCTCAGAAAGAAACCAAGGTTATCGAACCAGTAGGAGCAGCAACTCTTCAGAAGGTTGTTGGTGGCTCGCACGGCGCAATACGATCACCAACGTGGAATCTGCACACAACACAATCAAACTACTTTGCCCCAACGAAACAGTGAGGTTGTCAATCTCACCGGCTTGCTGAAAACAAAGGATTAAACGTATGGTGTGGAAAATGAGTATTAAATTGCAGAGAATGAAAAAGGAACAGTTTGCAGTTTGTGGTTGTTTAATCAGTGTAAAAGAATGGACCGGGGTCCACAGTTCACTAGTGGTGTCTCTCCATAAAAGATAACTAACATGTTGGGTGAACAAATTACAGCTGGGCAATTGACAAATAGTGAGCGCATGACAATGCATATACATGACATGATGATACTATGATATTTAATTGGGCATTACGACAAGATACATAGACCGTTATCCAACAGCATCTATGACTAATAATCCACCGCCGGGTTGTCATCCGAGTCCCCCGTTGGTATTAAGTTGCAAGCAACGGATAATCGCATTAAGTAAAGCGCGTAATGTAAACAAACACATATGCCCGTGGACATAGCATCGTTAGGTTATCCCTAGTGGCAACAGCACATCCACAACCTTAGAACTTTCTGTCACTGTCCCAGATTAAATGGAGGCATGAACCCACTATCTAGCATAAATACTCTCTCTTGGAGTTACAAGCATCTACTTGGCCAAAGCATCTACGAGTAACGGAAAGCATGCAAGATCTTAAATAACATATAAGATAGATTGATAATCAACTTGACATAGTATTCAATATTCATCGGATCCCAGCAAACACAACATGTAGCATTACAATAATATGATCTTGATCATGTAGGGCAGCTCACAAGATCTAAACATGATGGCACAAATGGAGAGACAACCATCTAGCTACTGCTATGGACCCGTAGTCCAAGGATGAACTACTCACGCATCACTCCGGAGGCAGGCATGGCGATGTAGAAGCCTCCGGTGACGATTCCCCTCTCCGGCAGGGTGCCGGGAAGAGGTTCTGGACCCTCCCGAGCTAGGGTTGACGGCGGCGGCGTCTCTGGAACTTTTCGTGGATATTTGCTCAGACACTTAGGGTTTTCGCGTCGGGGGGAATAAGTAGGCGAAAGGGCGGCGGCTGACGACCCCCGAGGGGCCCACACCACCCTAGGGCGCGGCAGAGGGGGCCGCGCCCTGCCGCGCCCTAATGGCGTGTGGGGCCCTGGTGGCCCTCCTCTGCTACTCCTTTGGTCCGTCTGGTGAGTTCTGGTAAAATAGGGATCCCCGTGAAGTTTCGTCCAATTCCGAGAATATTTCCAGGCTAGCTTTTCTGGAATACAAAAACAGCAGAAAATAGGAACTGGCACTTCGGCATCTTGTTAATAGGTTAGTCCCAAAAAATGTATAAAAGTGATATAAAGTAGATGCAAAACATGTAGCAATTGGTATAAAACAAGCATGGAACATCAAAAATTATAGATACGTTTGAGACGTATCAATGCTCAACTAATGTATATCCTCCGGTTACTGAGTTAAATTAAATATTTAAGATAAAACACAAACATAACCTATCAAAACGACTAGGTCAACATTTACAAATAATATAGCTAAACTCGCTCCAAATATGCATTTCAATTTACTAAATGCTCAAATTGAACTTAACTCTCCCTAACTATGTACTTAAATTTAAATAATGCTTTATTACATGCACATTTCAGGAAATCTCAAATTCTTTTTCTCTAAAGATGGATTAAAATTAATAGCTCATAATGCAGTATATTTCCTCTAACCAAAAACCTAAATTACATATTTACGGTGAAATACAAACATAAAATTTAGTCATAACCATGATATATTCCCTCTAAATGTGCTGCTACATAAGAAAATTATGGCAAAATGGAACTATATTCCACCATTTCAATTTAACTAACATATTTGGAAGTAATAAAACTTAAATCTACCTAATTACGTACTCACATTTAAAAAAAAATGCTTGACTACATGAATATTTCGAGAAAATGCAAATCATTCCCTCTAATTACGTCTTGATTTCAAATTGAATTTCATCTAAGTACACTATACAAACTATAACTATAGCCTTTCCTCACAATATATATAACGCAACCAAAAAAAAATACAAACTAACACAAAATATTCTCAGCAAGGGCGCGGTATGGAGTTCAAATAAATATTTATGGTATACTACAAATGCATCCAACCATTCCAATTTGCTAAACATCTAAAAACACTCGAAATGGCAAATTGCTTATTTCCTTTACATGTTTTCATTTTTCCTATTATTTTAACTTTTTCTCCGTCTTCTCCCATTGCCCCCAACCTTACAAATTTATTGATAATTGGCCTATTTACAAATTTTACATTTCAACCACACGAGTGCAACACAATAGACCATTTCGAATTGTTGAATAATTGGAGACACTCTAAAATATATCTCACAAATTGCATTCTCCCTAACTATGGAGTTCAAATAAATATTTATGTTATACTACAAATATATCCAACATTTCCAATTTCCTACATATCTGAACATACTCGAAATGGTGAATTGCTTATTTCCTTTACGTGCTTTTATTTTTCCTATTCTTTTATCTTTTTCTCCGTCCTCTCTCACTGCCACTAAACTTACAATTTTATTGACAATTGATCTATTTACATAATTTACGTTTCAACTGCACGAGTGAGGCGTGACGCGCACCATTTTTGCCTAGTATTTTTTAAGGCAAGGAAAATATGAGTAACCTAAAATACAATGAAAACAATTGGAGTATGGCAGAGGACTTTGACTAGGCACATTAACTATGTACGTGGATTGCACCCAGCCTGGTCCTGCCATTGTGATTGCGTGAACTACAAAACTACGAGTGATCCAGAGCCATCCCTTTCATGGCCAATCCTTCCTCGTCCCCTTGACAATTCCCAGGAACTGGAGTGAAGCTTTCCTGCTCTGCTCCTAACCTGCCAACGCATAGTGCACGCACAAAGAAAAACCAACTTTTTCAACGACTTTGACTGCGCGCATTAATTATGTGGATTGCAATAGCGGTGTTTAATTACACGCCATTTTTCTTATTAGTGCCATCCCTTTCATGGCTGCTCCTTCCTCATCTCCTTGACAACCCAGAAACTGGAGTGAAGCTTCCTGCTTGAACGACTTGTACAAAGCAAGACTAGTTCTTATAAGTTACGTTATAAGTACCCCGTCGTCCATCTTTGATGTCCATGCTTTTTAGATGGTTGAACACTTTGTGATCCGTGATGTACTCTCTTGTAAGACTTGACTTTGAATAAATGAAATAAAAGCCGTATGCATCAACCGATGTAGAGGCTGGGCTGCCCTTTTCAAAAAAAAGTTATAAGTACCCCGTCGTCCATCTTGCACCTCCCATCCTTGTGACACCGATCAGCCACATAGAGGACCAGAGCACAACGGTGCCATGGGAACGGCTAGACATGACCACTGGAGGCTTCTCGCTGCCCTCGTCCTGCTATTGGCCGCACCATGCAGAAGCACACCGGCGAGGACGAATGCCACCACAGACATGCGAGCTCTCCTCTCCTTCAGGGCCCTCATCATTGGCGACCCAGAGGGGGCCCTCTCCTCGTGGGGAAACACGAGCGACTTCTGCGGCTGGCGAGGCGTGGGGTGTCGCTCACTCCGGCACCCTCACCGTGTCACCAGGCTGGAGCTCACGTCCTCCGGCCTGTCCGGCACGGTGTCTCCCTACCTCGCCAACCTGACGTCCCTTCGCACGCTCAACCTATCAAGGAACCTCCTCTCTGGTATCATCCCACAGGAGCTTGGCCTCCTGCGTCGCCTCACTGAGCTTGACCTTGGGGATAACATCCTGCAAGGTGAGATCCCTTCCTCTCTGACGCACTCCTCTAGGCTTCGTGTATTAATCCTGAAGCATAACAGCCTGGTGGGAGAGATCCCCGCCAACTTCAGCAATTGTCGCCACCTCGAGGTCTTCGATGTTGGCGTCAACAATCTCACTGGCCGCGCTCATCCACTGCTACTCGGCCTCGCTTCTCTCTCCAACCTCAAAATGCTTCGTATCTACACCAACAATCTCGTGGGGACCATTCCATCCTCTCTGGGTAATCTTACATCTCTAAAGATTTTGAGTATGGGTAGAAACAGATTAGTAGGCAAGATACCAGAATCCTTTGGACAAATGACGAAGTTGCAGTACCTGCATTTAGCCTTCAATGGGCTCACAGGTACCATCCCGAGAACCATATTTAACTTGTCTTCAATCAGAATGATCCAGCTGAGTGGGAATGATTTGTTGGGAGTTATCCCCGGTGATATTGGCTCTACTCTCCCAAATCTCGAGTTTTTGTTACTCTATTCTTGCCAATTCCATGGAAGGATTCCTGACTCACTAGGGAATGCTTCTAAACTCAAGATGATTGAACTTGCCAACAATCAGCTCCAAGGATTTGTGCCACTAAACATTGGTAACTTGAGAAATCTCGAGGTGTTGGCACTAGAGAATAACCAGCTACTGGAAGCAAGCTGGGAAAAGAATTGGGACCTACTGGCATCGTTGGCTAACTGCACTAAGCTTTTTGCACTCGCTCTATCTTCTAAGCGTTTCCAAGGTCCTTTTCCACCCTCCATTGCGAACCTCTCCTCAATTGAGATGATGTATCTTGAGCATAACAGCATATATGGGGAAATTTCTCCAGATATCGCTAAGCTTGAGAAACTTACCAACTTCCAGATTGGTGGCAACTTCTTAACTGGCACAATACCACAGACAATTGGGGAGCTTCACAACCTTGAAGTCCTAGAATTATTCGGGAACAACATTCAGGGACAAATCCCTTCTACGATCGGTAACCTCACACACCTTTCTCGGCTTGTCCTTTCTCACAATAACTTGTTGGGATCCATACCTACAAGTTTTAAAGGGTTGGGCCGCATTGCCAGTCTAGACTTATCACACAACCAACTGAGAGGTACTATACCGACACAACTAGTCAGCATTACCTCTTTAACCAAGAAACTAGATCTTTCTCATAACGTTCTTAATGGTCAAATCCCGTTTGAGATAGGAAGTTTAATAAACTTGGTGCAGCTTGATTTTTCAAACAATAAACTGTCAGGAGAGATCCCCCCACCTCTTGGAAAATGTATTGAGCTAGCCAGTCTAAATCTTCAAAATAATGTCCTGAGTGGTCTCATTCCCCTATCCCTTAGTGGCCTGAAAGGGATACAAGAAGTAGATCTTTCAGGAAATAACTTGACTGGACAAGTTCCAACTTTGTTCGACTCCCTGCCCTTCTTGGTTTACATGAATCTGTCCTACAACAATCTTGATGGTCCCATTCCAGTAAGAGGGGTATTTAGTAATGCTAGCAGAATATTCTTAGCCGGCAATGAAGTGTGTGGCGGTATTCCAGAGTTACATCTGCCACATTGCACCCTCAGATCTTCTGATGTGAAGAAGCATATACCAAGGAGAGGTTTGCTCATAGGTACTGTTGTCGGGACATTATCAATACTTATGCTCATCGTATATGGTATGTGCCGGTGCTCTAGAAGGAAACATGAGAAGAGCCCTGTGGAAGAACTTTCAGAGGATAATCATTGGCAAGTCTCATTCATTGATCTACAAAGAGCAACAAACCATTTCTCTCCACACAATCTTGTTGGGACAGGTAGCTTTGGTGCTGTGTACAGAGCAACTTTATACAACAAGGAGGTTGCAATAAAGGTGCTTAACCTTCTACAACAAGGGGCCGAAGGAAGTTTCCTGGCCGAATGTCAAGCCTTGAGAAGCATCCGTCATCGAAATCTTGTAAAAATCATTACAGTGTGCACAAGTATTGATCACCAAGGAAATGATTTCAAAGCTTTGGTCTATGAGTTCATGCCCAAGGGTGACCTTGACAGTTGGCTACATAGAAGTTCAATCATAGAGAATGAAGCATCACAAATGTTGACCATGCTGCAAAGGGTGAACATTGCACTCGATGTTGCACAGGCTCTTGATTATCTGCACCACCATGGTCAAGCACCTATTGTTCATTGCGATTTGAAGCCAGGCAATGTTCTTCTAGACAATGACATGGTGGCACACGTAGGTGATTTTGGGCTATCACGATTTGTTGACAAGATGGCGGGAAGCTCAATTAAAGATCCAAATACTGGAAGATCCGCTGGAATTAGGGGATCCATCGGATATATTCCTCCAGGTGTGTACTTTGATGTTTTCTTCTTCTTCTTTTCTTATTCCAAAGAGTTGCTCCGTCCATACAAATTTATATTTGATTGCGCTACATATTGCTTGAAATTTGTAGAATATGGGATGGGTGGTGAAGTTTCTGTTGATGGTGATGTATACAGCTATGGAGTTATGTTGCTTGAGATGTTCACCGGAAAGAGGCCCACAGATGGCATGTTCCAAGGGAACCATACTCTGCAATTCTATGTTGCGACAAATTATCCTGGTAGAGTCACTGAAATTGTTGACCCAACGTTGTTGCAAGCCGAACGATGCACAGGAAGTGCAAAGTTACAAGAGTGCGTGGTGGCAGTCTTTCACGTTGGGTTGCAATGCATGGAGGAATCACCAAGTGTAAGAATGAGCATCAGAGACGCCATAAAAGAGCTGTTAATTGTTAGACAGGAATTAATTGGTTAAACAAAATAATGGTGGCAAGATGTTATTGTAAGTATATATAGATGTATGTTGTCTTCCGCTCTAGAGAGACAGAAACTGAAGATCACTCCATTCACTATGAAATTCCGAGATGATTAAGATGTTATACCACATGAAGTGGTCCAAAGTTGTTGTTAACCGCACGAATCTTGAAGGTGGTTCCAAGTGATTTGTGTGCGCTTATGTTTATCCCGAGGAAACTGTTGCATGTAAAAAACTCACGTCTCACGCTGCGGGGTTTATATGGAGTGTGCACATATAAATCTGCCACAGTTCGTCAGCGGGTGTTTGCTTGGCATGGGCAGATTGGGGCTCCCCCACCGCCTAATGCCAACGGATTCAACACATGGTGGGATACGGCACTAGCCGGCCTCCCAAAGGCGAAGCGAAGGGAGGCCAGTGGAGCGATCATCTACTCCATCTGGGGAGTGTGGAAGGAGCGGAATAGGCGGGTTTTCACCAATGTCGTGATTCAAGCGGACGCCGTGGCGGCATTGGTGAGAGAGGAGATGGCGCAACGGGCGTATGCGCACACGCAAGACCCTGGAGACGGCTAGTTTCTGTTTTGTTTTGGTTCCTCGGCTATGTCTCAGTTGTGAGACTTGGTCTAGCATTGTAAATAAACACTCTATTTCTATCTAATCGAAAGGCAAACGGCTGCCAGTTCCTCCAAAAAAAAAAAATCTGCCACCTTATAAACTGAAAAGTGGTTGCGCGCATGCGCCTCTTGCAAAATTTCCTATGCAATTCCTGCATTCATCACTCATCAATATAGCATTGTAGTTGTGCTGCAAATGCAGCTAGTCAAGTCCATGACCAGCGCCTTCTTCGTCCATGTGAAACAATGTCTAAATGAAGCGGCGCGTATCTTGGCACAATCGTTGCGTACGGTTACCTCTAGTGAGGTTTTTAATTCTGTTCCGGACTGTATCCGACGAATTCTTTATATTGATGTTTTTTTTTTACAATCAAAACCACGATATATTATATGATCGAATAGTACATGGTAGAGATAAATAAGCTGACTAAATCGATTGCAAAATAAAGTCTAAAAGAAATGAGCAAACCTTTGAAATCTTCAAACTATTTCTTCTTCCAAGACACAATCTTATACTTTTCTGAAGGCAGCCGTACAACGACAAAGATATCAAACCACAAACCTGTGAATACCAACGAAGGTTCTCCCATAATTGTAATTTTGAGCCGCAATGCCAAGCCTAGGTGCACGCACGCAACCATTTAAATTAATCAACCAACATCGGCAAGAGTACCAACACCGATATTTCAGGGAAAAGAAACCGAACAGCCTGGTCGACGTCGCCGGGAGCCGATAGCACGAATCACCATTGTCGAGGACGTAGCAGTCGGGACAGATATAGCGAGGACAATCCTCCTCGCAGCAGCCATGAGAAACAGTCCAAAATCGATCTGACGAATCAAGATCTGAAGAACCATACCTAGACAAACTTAACCTTCCAAAACCACCATTGACGTCGGGAAGAAGATCTTGCCGCCAAACGAAGGCCGGAAGATTGCTTATTGCGTATCATCTGGAGTGGGATCATCAACATGGACGGAAGCTCCGTTGAACACAGAATCTCGGCTCGTCTTCAGCTAGCCCGGTGTGGAAAGCGATCTGGTCTCTTCGTGCTCCTGCTAAAATCAAGATTCATGTTTGGAGGGCCTTGTTGGGTGCGATTCCATGCCGTGGGGTTTTAGCAAATAGGCATGTCCCTGTCTCGGGCAATGTTCGATGTGCTCTATTGAATGCGAAAGTATTTCACATGCTTTCTTTAAATGTGCAAGGGCGAAGGAGGTGTCGGCGGGGCTTGGCATGTCTCAGCTCTGTTCTGAAGCTTTCGTTCTTGAAGCGCAGGATACAACGGTTCTGGAAACCCTCCTGCTGAACTCAGGGCCAGCTCCGTTACTACCAGAGGTCCGTGTGTGCGATCTCATGGCTGTTGCTACATGGTACTTGTGGTGGGAGAGGCGTAAAGCAACTCATGGTGATACTCTACTTGCCCCGCTGAGATCGGCTCAGTCGATCATGGCCATGTCACTTAATTACAAGAGAGCAAAGAAGAGTGGGCCAGCGCCTATAGTGAGACATGGATGGTCCAAACCACCGGAAGATTTAGTAAAATTAAATTGATGGAACATCATTCCCAACTTGGAACAAGGGGTCTTTTCTTTTTTCAGTTCTGCAGCAGAACTGTTGTGAAAATTTTGCACGTGCGCACGCGCACCTTTTTTTTTTTTTTTTTTTTTTTTTTTTGCGAAACGCACGCGCACCTAGCCACCCCACGCATGCGCTGTTCCACACAAGCAGGGAGAGGCGAGGAAAGGACAGCAGAGCACAACAAGGCCGCCGCCGCCCCCCGCCGATTCCTCCGCCTTTTTCATTGATCCCTGGCCTCCCGCTCCCCATCGCAAGCTCCGACCAGACCTCGTTCCCTCCGATGGCCGTAAGCTCGCGCCTGCCCGCCCCTCCCGCGCGCGGCCTCCTCCGCCGCTCGCCGCCGCGTATCCTCCCGGCCCCGCGCCTCGCCTCTGCGCTCCGCGCTGTCTCCGGGAGCTCCGGAACAGGCGGATCGTCCGTGCCCAGACGCCCGTCGGCGCCACTAGACGCTGCGTCGGTCGCGCCACCCTCCTCCGCGGCGTCCTCGGCCGCCTCGGCCATCGATTTCCTCACTCTCTGCCATAGCCTCAAGGTAAATCACATAATGCTTGCTCGTAACCAACGCCTTTCGACACGTCGCTCCAAAAACCTTACCTTGTGTACGATCAGGCTGGTCCAGTCCTAGGAAAAAAAAAAGTGATAGCTTTGCTTGAGACGATAAATTGGTATGGTGAATTGGTGATTCATGAAGTCTCACAGTGGCTGGCTTGCTGTATTGTCTGAAGTGCACATGGTGTGTAGTTAGTGCATGACCACTGACTCGGTTTCAGTTTAATGCTCCCGTGTTTATGATGCTTAGAACCATCATATTGCATGATTTGGAGGCTTATTGGTTTTTCCCTTGTTCTCGTTTTATGCCTCAGACCACTAAAAGGAAAGGGTGGATAAATCATAGCATAAAGGGCCCTGAATCTATTGCTGATCACATGTATCGCATGGCTCTGATGGCTTTGATCGCCGATGATCTACCTGCTGTAAATCGAGAAAGGTCAAGTTTCTCATCACACAAATTCCCTAATTTTATCCTGTATTGATATTAACAAAGTATCAGTTCTATGCTTCCTTTCCCATTTATCAGTACTACTCTGCTTGCTGCTGACGGAACATTTATTTTGTCTCTAACAGGTGTATCAAAATAGCTATCGTTCATGACATTGCTGAAGGTAGGCCAAAAAGCATCTTTATTGTAGGGAATCGCTTTTACATAATTGTCTACTATGTGCACTTATCAATTATGTATGCAGAATTTGTTCTGGCAGTGTAATTATGTAATTTGTTGTTAATGTGGGGCTTTGTATCCCTTCTATTCTCTGCATCTTTCAATTTTCATCGAACTGCTTCTCATCTATCTCTACTTTATTTTATTAACAGCTATTGTTGGCGACATCACTCCATCTGATGGCATACCTAAAGCAGAAAAAAGCAGGCGTGAACAAGAAGCTCTAGATGAAATGTGTGAAGTTCTTGGCGGTGGACCAACAGGTATGTCTCCATTTGGGATATGAAATTCAGTTCATGAAGGATATCAATGTGTAAACAGAACTGTGATTTTGTAGCTGAGGAGATTAAGGAGCTGTGGGAAGAATACGAGAACAATTCTTCTGTTGAAGCCAATCTTGTTAAGGATTTCGATAAAGTAAGAATGATGTTATTCTGTAAACTGCATACATCCCACTTTTACCAATGAATACTGATTTGAATTTTGTTACACACGTCTAATTTACAATATATGTCAGGGTTATCATTTGTTGTCTACATTTTATTTTATTTTGAGTTTGAACGTTGTTCACTACCAATAATTTTTCAAGTTAATTAGTGGATGCACGCTTGATAGACTTGTTACAAGTTTCTTGTACAAACCATTTATAGATGAGGTGGTTGTGCAATATACTTCTTTTTCCGAGCTTGTATTGACATTGATAAAATATACAATGATTGCGTTTTTTGTGATGAATGGCTTAGTCACAGCTTAAATACTCCCTCTGTTTCAGTTTATTAGGTGTATTATTTCCCTGCCCAGTTACCAAGGCACTAATTTGAGGATAGTTTGAAGCGGAAATGCCCGTGGTTGCAATGTTGATTAGGGGAGTAATTACATGTCGCTAATTAATGATCCTTTCAATTTCGAAGTAGTAGAATAGGCGTCTACTGGGATAAAAAGGAAATACACCTAACAAGTTCGGAACTTACCCGAAAAAAAATACACATAATAAAAAGCAACGGATGGAGTAGCTCAATAGCTCTTCCTAAGGAGTGCAAGATGATCAACTTCGGTTTTCTTCCAGATATGCCAAGTTCTAATAATTCAAAGGACACAAGTTAGTTCATTTATATTACATAAATGGTGTCTCTTGCAAGATATTGTTCATATGCATTATTATGGTATACTCCGATGCATTTTCATCTTCTGTTGGGTCCACTGGATTTGACCTGCTGCTGTAATTATTTTTATTTCAGGTGGAAATGATCCTTCAAGCATTGGAATATGAGAAAGGTATTAATTATCTGTCGTAGTTGATTTTGTACATGGAAATAATTAACTAATTGCTCATTTCAAATAGTTCACCTGTATGCAAACTCTCTAGGGCGTAAAAGGTCTCTTTAGTCTGAAACAAGCCACATCTAAATCATCATATTCTTATTGCATCTTTCATAATCACTTGCTACTGCTAACAGTAATACCTATAGCAAAACATAAAGCACATACTTTAGAATTAGTTGCTACTTTGTGCAATAACATCACACTACTTGCTTCATACCGCCAAACTTTTTTGCTTCAGGCACCATGAATGGAATCATTCCTTGTTTATGTTTTTTTTTTGCGGATCATTCCTTGTTTATGCTAACTCTGCCCATCTTGAAAATTTGCAGAGCATGGCAAAGTGCTAGATGAGTTCTTTCTCTCTACCGCTGGTAATGTGATTAAATGTTGTTGCAATTACCGTAGAGGCCATAAAAGATCTAGTTGGCTCCTTTTGTTAAATATACTTTCAAACGTGCCATTGCAGGCAAGTTCCAGACAGAGATTGGCAAGAGTTGGGCTGCTGAAGTGAATGCAAGGAGAACCAAGACATGTGGACAGTAGTAGGAGTGAAATTTTCATGACGGGAAGGTGTGGTAAATCGCGGACTCCAGATTCAAGCCAACATTGCGGCAATCGGTAGGGAATAGCGGAATGGCATTGACAAAAATATCAGGATCCAAGTTTGGTTAGAGCTCAGTGATTTGAATTTGCACTAACTAGTACTATGTACTGAGCATGTTGTTATGTGTACTGTTGGTTAGGGATCCAGGGAATACATCGTTTTTGTTGAGTCGGGAAATAAAATGGCTTGAGGCTGCTGCTCCCTTCTGTCGGTCCAATTTGATTTCTCTTACAGTTATGTGCATGTTAACCATTTCACTGAAGTTTCATGGATGTATTTGGTGAAAGTTGTTGACGAACAAAGGTGAGGACACATCTCCTAGCAGACTAACACGAACTCATGAAAGGAATCATTAGTCATGCTGATTTGCTGGAGAAATGCCCAATCAGCAGTTGGTTTTTTAGAAGCACAAAATTAGCGGGGCTTTTGATCTTCACTTGTCGTTAGAGAAACATGTTAAATGTCGACAGTCTAAAGATGGTCTCCACCAGCACCCCCGAAAATCTATCCGGCACACTACAAAATGTGTCCGCTTTGGGGGACAAGTGTTCGGCACAATGGGGGTGGTGATCGACGGCACCCTAAACGGCCGGCCTGATCCATTTTTCGATCATTTTTCACATTTGCAACAAAATAGTCTATGCCGACAACAAATCCAGCTACCAAATTGTAGATAATCATGGTCCGGCCATACCACAGTAGGTACCAAATGAAAATTTCTGCTAACACCGGCCACCAAAATGCCTCTCACATCAGAACACATTGGCGGAAATGCATAAAATCGTTCTTCGGCTGGCTTGGCCATTGCTTTTCTCTCCTCCCTGATGCGCTCTCTTTCCTTGGCAAAGTTAAATCTTTTTGATTGGGCTCATGTTGCTCGTGTCGGTGGACATGATCCTGCGCTCCTCGGCCCTTTTCTTGAGCTCATATCCTCTTGAGTCTGCTTGATCTCTTGGTCTTGCATGCCAAAGTAGGTGTCACACCTTCCTTTGGTTTTCTTTGTGCATCTTCACTTTGCGAGTCGAGCACAATGAGATCTTCTTCATGTACTCAGCAATCGAATCTTGGATGGAGAGAGAGGATGTCGCCTTCTTTCTCGCCGTTGCTTTCTTTGTCCCGATTGGCCGTTCCGAGCTGCCCCCCGCTCTTCATCTAGACCACCACCCTCCTTCGTTTTGCGATTCAAAGTGAGTCGAAGTGCTTTTCACTTTGGACAATCTTGAATCTTGTCCAACAATGCATCAAATTGAAGGCATTCTTCTTGTATATTTCCATGTACATTGCTAGAGTATCTCTCAACTAGATAAAAGGGCACAAGTCAAATATATAGGAACTTGGGATCATGAAAAATTATAGCAATTTCATGAGCATGCCAAGTAAATAGGAGTTTGTAGCATCTTACTTTGTCCGCTTGGATCTTGCCACTCTCATTTCTCGTCATTATTTGATCATGGAACCCGTGAAACTTGTTGCAGCGCCCTTGTATGGTGCCCCACCGATGTTCGATTGCATTCACATTAAATGTACAATTTGTCATGTGGCGGGTATTTCTTTCTTTCTTTGAAGTCCTTGTGGATCCTACTCCAATATGATTGACGAGTTTGTTGCGCCGGTAATGGGGTCTTGGATTATTGCCATCCAAATGTCACACACCAACTCATTCTCGGCGGCGATCCACCACTTGTTCCGAGCCACCCTCTTCCTCTTGGTTATCCTGTTCCAATATGATTGATGAGTTTGATGTGCGCCGGTAATGGGGTCTTGGCTTATTGGTAACACAGTGGATGAGGTTATTAATGGCGTCGCTGGCCTCCTCTACGACATTCAATGCACAATACAAATTGTCGGCTTCATTCAGAACACACATGCACAAGGCTGGCTTCATTCTATGCAAACATGTAAAAAAATACGCACCTCGCCAAGGGCTGGCATTTTGCCAGCACGTTGCTGGCGCAGTCACCGAAGAGCTGATACCGGGAAGCCGTGATGGTCGAGTGTTCATTCGTGAGTCTCGATCGATGTAGAGCTAGCGATTCGCTGTACACAGCCTCCTAGTTGAGGTTGATGCCACGTCCTTGCTTGACGGGCGCAACCGGCGAGAAGCCCGGTTTTGGGTCGACATCCCTGACGTTGTTCTCATCCACCTTGGGCGATGCTGAGAAGCATGTTTGCATTGGGGGCACGGCGGGGTTGTTGTTATAGTTTGGGGAGGACGGCGAGAAACTCCCGGAAGGGACGATTGTCATGCTCCCTTGGCTCAAATCGGCAAGCATGTCGGCGACGGAGGGATCGACGCATATCGCTTGTAGTTGTGTCCTTTCTTCGCGCCTTGTCGCCGTCCATCTCGACTGGTGGACACCACCGCGTGAATCTGCGGCGGCATGAACACATGTGGCTGGTCCTCCGACTCGTGCTTCATTATCGTCGATTGCTCCTCGGCTAACGTCGACGCCCTACGAGTTCACGAGAGGCCGAGGGCCATTTGAGGAATCGGGTAAGGAGAGGGTTCTGACGGGGGCCGCAACGTGGAAAGCGAGGGAAGAATTTGGAGTATTGGCGGTTGGGCGGACGTAGAAGGGGAGGAAGAATTTGGAGCCTGGCCTCTGCCGCTCCGTGCCTATGACAAATGGGCCCCGCCTGTCGGAGGACTTGTCCGGACATTGTCTAGCGCCCCCAAGCAAGGCCCAAGTATGGAGGGTGGCTCGGGCAGGCGCCGCACAGATTTTGGGTTGGCCCAAACAGATGGAGGTGCCGCTGGGGCCGATTTTTTTGTTTGGACCTTTGGAGGGTTGTTTGGGGGTGCCGGTGGAGATGCTCTTGTAATCGTCACTTTTGCTATCTTTGGGAGGTTACTAAATTACGGTCACAGGAGATTTTGATCATTATGGTAGTGGCCTCTACACGCGTCATTATGGCAAGCGGTGCCGACGGAAACAGCAAAGAAATAAACTTTCCAAGCAAAAAAAGAAAAATCGTTCAGCTAAAAAGGACTCAAGAAAATGTTTCGATCAAAATTTCAGTGAGATTTAAACTTATTAGCAAGCTTTATGCAAAAACAGTATAAACTTTTGGATCCAATTCCTCTGTCCCTTTCTATAAAACGTTATGGCAAGCCAAAAACTAAAAGGTGTGTAGAATGTAGATGAATATTTTTGGTACCACAAGAGATGGACAACGGATTAGGTTACACAACAGTACACTTCACAATTTTCACTTCATGGCAAACAGGTAATAGTCTCAAGATCTTGACTAAGGTCTACAATCACAGGCAAAGTTACAAGAATCACTAACTAAACATTATCATCAGATCAATTTCGCAAAAAGGGACTAATAACAAGTCACAAGCTGCACCTTGCTAAGAAAAAGATTGGGTAACTGTGGAGCGTCACCAAAAACAATTATATTCCTTTACATGACTACTGGAGCCATATATCCATCCTACCTGAACCACCATCTCATGCAAGCGTTTATCGGGTCATGAAGAAAAGGGGTGTAACTGTGGATGTAGGGGTTAACTGTACGGCCAATTTTAAGCCAGATAGCTCTGTGATACCCAGCAGTGAAAGGAGAATGATACATGAGCTTCAGCAACTGCAATGCCAGATAAACACAGTGAGATAGGAATTTGCTGGGACATTGTGCTGTCGATATAGTAATAAGTTTGTAATCTGAAATACAAGCAAAATATCATGCAGATTCCTCCTTTGTCCTTAAACAAAACAAAGTGATACTTGGACCATGAAATGTTCTAAAATGTAGCTGATGATACCAGGTTAGCCATGCAGAACAGAACAACGGTTATTTAGACCAAATGATATTGTCCCACTCTATTAACAAGCACGAGTCTTGCAGCCTACAATTCACTAAACCAAAAGCAGTAAGTGATATACTGCTATTGTCAGACAAACAACACTACTGACTATAGAAACAACCAGACTAGGCTCAACAGAGTAGCAGAAGCAACAATCGTTGCCTAGGTCCTTCTCCAAATAGAAACGGCATATAGTCTAGTGTTTAGTCAGTGGCTTGACGCAGCTACTGGAACAGTTGCTTGGCTGGTTTCTGGAGATTGCTGCAAACATTAATTCTTAACTTGGTGTGCTCAGAACCAAACCTGGACTGTATTCCCCCTATATTTGTCATGTATGTACCCTTACATGGGCTTCACCAAGCCCAGGCTCCAGGAGGATGGGAGACAAGAGACGTGCCTTGGAAATTAAGTAGAGACTACTCCCTCCGTCCCAAAATAATACATCCATTTTTTGACAAACTTGAGACAGTTATTTTGGGACGGAGGGAGTAGTTATTTTCATTGAACAAATAAGTTGTAGAATAATTCCTGTTATTACGATTTCGTACAATCAACCTCCCCTATATAAATGGACCTTTTGGGGATCGCAATAATAGGAGTTGGCGTCGAGTAATGACCAGCAAGAATAAACCAATCTAATTGCATGTGTCTCTCCTTGGGTCCTTCCTGCCGCCAAGGTGCCATTGCCCCTCTGGAGGTCCAGGCCAGTATCCTACCGCATTTATACCAATATAGGTGTTGTCCAAGTCAATACAAACACATTACAAAACTAAATGCGACACATGTTTCATTTGTCGTAGAACTCAGCAAGCAGTTGCTGTGATCAAAAGCTATATGTCAATCAAGGCCAGTCAAGCAGAGGATTCAACCCTTTTAGTGTGATGATACATTTTAAAGATCACGGTATTATATGCTAAAAACCAACATTCCAGATTTTCAGCTAACAGTAAACAAGAACTATATCATTTGGAGAAGCCAATCAATGTTTATTAGAAACTAACCTGCCAGTACATGAATGTTTGCATAGCATTGCGCTGTTTCCTACACAAAGTAAGAGAACAATAAGAATCTAAAGTTAAGTGGCTACTGGGAGGGGGGAAATGAGAAATGAATAAGGAAGGTCCACTGACGAGAACAGGGATAAGATCAAAAGAAAGCCCAATAAAATCTCTGCATTTGCAATCAGAAAGTTGACTGCTGTTGTGTTCGTCTCAACCCACATGCAAAGCGGCTCCAGGTATGCCCTACATATTAACAAAACAATAGTGATAATCCATTTTACCAGCATGTTGAATATTGCAACTAATAGCAGATTCTGTTCAGAATGATTCTTCTGCATTTTTATCAGCTTGTCATCATACAAGTTTCATACACATTTAAAAAAAAATCTGTTTCACTAAGGGTGGACTGGGGCTTGCTCAAGCGTTTTGTTAGCCATGCCTAACAGCGCTACAGATAGTGCTTTACAGGGGTTAAATGCCCAGAGAGATGAGAGTAACTTATATAGCATATAACAAAAAAAGAGGCATGACAAGAACCTAATGAATATGCAGATCATGCCTAAACTGTTGTTTATTTATCTGAAAAGCTGCAATGATAACAAGCATTCTATATGCAGAGAAGGCGCCAGGTTCTTTACCTGTACAGAGAGGAATTGGTAAAATGGCGCCGTAGAAATCTGGTCACATGTTCAAGTGCCCAACAAATTACCGGTACCATAACAACTGCCAGAAAAAAGTACATAAACCACAAGAAAACTGAGACATTTGCATACTAATGCAAATTTCATGTCAAATATAAAATAAATCTTCACATGCTTACGCTTCAAATGCAGTTTAGACGTAACAAACATAAGGCAGTACATGAATGGTAGAAAATCCTTTGACGAAGTCACATGGTGACCCCAGGCCTGAACAGCTTGTGTGCTCCCTACTCTGGGTAGCTGATAGGAAGATGAAATGGTACTTAAGTTGTGCAAGATATGTTAAGTGGGAAGAACAAAATGGTAATTACAACACTCAGTTTCATGTTACCGACCCTAAAAAGAGCAAATAAGGCATAACCTGTGGTACAGGTTGTGCCAAGAAGTGACAATCGATATCCCTTGTGTTGAAGTTGTCGTGTTGTAAATGGAAGGATGCCAATCAACGCAACAATAAGAACCTGTCAGAAAAAATGTGTGCAACAAAGATAATGTGACTATCTAGAGGATTTTGCACACATCAACAAAAAGATTGCTCATAGATAACACATGGAAGTTAAACATAGCATACAGGGTTACATGTTCCTCATGCGAGAGTAGGTACAATCAAAAGTTGGGAAACTGATACTATAAAATGGATAATGTGATTCATTCTAGGCAAAAGTATAGTAGATGCATTTATGTAGTTCTTGGCGAAACTAAACATGGAACACTGAGTTCACCTGAGTATATGCTAATTGCCTATTGCTGTAATGATCCTGAACATCCATTTGCTTATGAAGCATTTTGAAATTAAACTTCCATTAGGCAAATAAAAGGTCTAGATGAAGGTATTTTCATGAATGCCAGCATGCAAACTTGGCTGAAGTAAAATTTCTCGAACAACTAGTTTGTTCGATTGATCTTCTTACACAATTTAGCTGTTGTTTTACACTGCATTCAACAAAGCCTAAAAATAGTTTTCTGGTGGTGTAGCAGACTAAGATGGATCTGACACTCTTAGTAGATGCGATTACGAGTCGATGAGTCGCAACTTGTCGCTTGGGTACCGACAAGTAGACAAGTCGCGCGACTTATCTAGACTTGTCGCAACTTGTCGCGACTAGTCGAGGTTTTTGGTTGGAACACAAGTACCGACAAGTAGACAAGTCGCACGACTTATCTAGACTTGTCGAGCGACACTTAATCCTTGCTGAGACAAGACTATGATATTCAGCCAGGATTGATTTCGAAGTATAAATTACATGTGATACAGTAATTGCTAAAGTACATCTGTCCATTTAAAACATTTACCCAAGCATTAACTGCAAAATGCAATGACCGCTGATCCAACTGCAATGAAAGTCTGCTTCGTGCTGGTCCAGCAGAATCAGTACCTACAAAATCCATGAAGATCAAATTGACACATGAAAATGGCTAAAAATAGTTAGGTGTAGAAAGATGATACGACACAACAATATGCTTCTTACCTGGATCATGAGGTCTGGCATTATCGTTAGCTGTTGTAGATTCTCTTTCTGTCGATGCTGGGGGCTCAGAAGAGCTGGTTGAGGACATTCCTCCAAGAGAAAAACCACGACCCTATGATAAAATACAGCATAAGAAACGAAGCTAAGCTCTTGTAGAAAACATATCGAAATAAAAATAGATCCCCAAAAGGAGTCCCAACAACTTTCATGACCGTATATACATTGTTCTACCTAGCACACTGACAGAAGTCACAAAGTCCAATGCGCAAGATCAGAGTGGCTCAAATAGACACTAACAGAGCAGAATCAGAAATCCCACTCTGTTACTGAAAATCTTGTTCAAGCCAGCTAGGTTAGCTCTAAAAGGTATAACCTAGGAGGCAGGGATGAACTGAATTACTCGAGCGGAAGAAGGGGACGAATCTCTGCAACATTGCTCCGCCACAAACTCAAAACCGGCCAAAGAGGAAGACCCGAGCTCAAAGAAGCAAGAATCTTGAGAGACCCTAACCAATACCTTGAAGAAGTAGGCAGGGTTTAGCCTTACAGCACTCGAACCTACAATCCCGCCCAAGATCCCCCTCATACAACCTCATCTCTCGCGAAAGAACTGGAACTTTTTGTTTACGGCCAAACAATCCTCTGGCTCATGTGGCGGTGGCGCCGGCAGCCCGGCAAGAAGGGCAGTTGTGCGCAATGCGGGGAGCCAAATCGGGTTTGGGGATTAGCAAAGTCAAATGAAGTACTGGTGCACTACAGAACAGGAATGGAGATGAGTAGTACTAGTAATAAGCAGCAGCAAAACCTAACCTGCGTAGAATAATCTTGGGCCGTTTGGAACGGAGCCAGTCGCGGATTCCGATACACCGCCGGGAAGGGGAGAGAGAGAGGGAGGGCACTCCGTCCGGTCCTCCTCGAATCTAAACTCGGCAATCCCCGACGCAAAGGCGCACGCAGCAGCGCAGGGACAGAGGAAGAAGACTGACGACCACCTGTCTCCTTCTCCTCCTCGCCTTCTTTTTCTTTTCCTGTGGATTATTCTTCGCAATGCAGGCCATTAACTATGTCGTTATGACGAACGCACACTAGTCCACACGGCACGACAGCGACCAGGGGGGCCCGCGATTACGGACGGACAGTTCAGGGACGAGATCGCAAAATCGGCGGGTTCCGTGGGGAGGGAGGAGCGAAAGCAAACCGCACCAGATCTCGAGAATTGCCTGACGGCAGTTAAGTGCGACGCCACCGCCGGCGAAGATGCACACCCTCGAAATCTCGAGCCCGGCAAAATGGACAATGTTGACCTCGAGGCGAAACTATAACACAAAATAAACCTCCGGCAAAACTATTTCAATCGTTTAACCCTTTTGGATAGCGCCCAACGATCGGGCGCTACCCAGAGATGTGTAGCGCCCGAGTATAAGGCGCTATACTCATGGCTGCTGCCAGACTTTATTACAAACTGTACTCCTATTTAGAGGTACGAATCGAGCAGGCCAGATGGTCATAGCTTTGCGCGAGAGTTGGCTTGGTCACGGGTTCGAGTCCCCGCGTTCCACAATTTTTCGTTTTTACTTTTTTTTTTGGCAGAGATCGAGATGGCCAGATGGTCATGGGCGGCGGCGGCGCTCATGAGGCCGGCGGCGCAGACGGGCGGCAGCGATTCGATCCCATCTGGTCATCTCGACCTCTGTCTAAAACAACGAAAAAGAGTGTAAAAATAGTGCAACCAGGGGACTCGATCCCACGACCAAGCCAACCCTCACGCACCACTGTGACCATCTGGCCCACTCGATTTGTATGTCTACTAAGGAGTACAGTTCCTAATAAAGTCTGAAAACAGACATGAGTATAGCGCTTTACGCTCGGGCGCTACACATTCCGGATGTGTAGCGCCTGACCTCTGGGCGCTACCCCATGTAGTGTAGCGCCCGATCGTTGGGCGCTATCCGAAAGGGTTAGAGGCTTGAAATAGTTTCGCCGGAGGTTCATTTTGTGTTATAGTTTCGCCTCGAGGTCACCAGTGCCCATTTTGCCGCCCGGCCACCTTCGTTTGGCAGGGTTTGGTTGCTCGCTAGCACCTCTGTGTTTTTTGCTCGCACGAAATTTAAACCACCCTGGAGTCATGACCTGGAGGACAGCCGAATCGGTCGTTTTCATAGACCACCCTCTTTGTGTGCAAAAAGGGGGAACAAGGTGCCGAGCTCGTTCAAACTCGTTTGCCCTTAGAGATGGCGTGAGCACGCGAAAATATGGCGGCAGAAATTCCGTCACTGCCCACCATTTCCGCTCCCCTATTTCATCCCGTTGGATCACCACTCAAACTCCTGCCACATTGTGCCCCCTTTCGAGCTCTGCCCCCTTACTGGTTTCTTCACCGACGAGCAGGTAACCGTCGACGTCTCCTCCTCCCCTCGGCGGTGGTCGGCGGAAACCTCTTCCTCCTCTTCTCCGAGATGAGAGCGGCCTCTTCCACTCCTCCGATGCATAAGTACCCTCAAATCCTAGGTCTGTTACTTAGATATGTGAGTATTCAGTAGATATGATCGTGATGTAGTTTGACCATTGCTCCATGATTTAGTGTGAGCTTGTGGTGGATCATGAAGTTGTGATTTGGTAGCTTTCGCATATTCGGCAGTGATGCTTTTGATGTTGTTGTGATAGATCTTGATGATGTGGTAGATATTGCTCTGGTAGATCATAGTGTTGTGGTCGATAAAGTTGTGAGCATGTGGTAGATATTGTAGCGATGTCAAGCCCTAGCATGATACATTTGTCTTGGTCGTAACCATTGTAGGACATGAGCAACGAAGAATTTTGCCAAGCCCTAGTGCTGTCAGATAGCCATCTCTCCTATGTCTCGGACTCTTAAGTGTTTGAGGTGGCGGTTGCCCAAGATGCAGAGTTTTTCGAGGTTCCTAGAGACTATCTTATTAGCCGTCGAGATGCCTGATCGTGAAAAGCTAAAAGTTAAAAGGCTACCTCGGAAGGTTGCTAAAGACAAAAACAAGGTGAGCAAGAATGAAGTGGTCTGCATATTTTTCCACCTTCGTGTTGAACAAGACGTGCAACCTCATCGCCTCCGGGGTGAGGACTAAGAAAGGGTTTAAGGAGGTGCACTTCAACACTGTTGCGAAGCTGGTGTTTGAATTCTATGGCCAAGAAGTCACATCGACTCATGGAGAGCAAGGTGGATCCTGGTGTCAAAGCTAAATTACCTTAATTAGTGGTGCATACTGGGATGACGACACTCAGAGCATTGTCTTGGATAGCGAGCACTTAAGAGACCACATTCTGGTTATCCTCGCTCCCTAACTTTGTGAACATTCATCAAACCAGCAAACCCTTGAACTGTTTAACTATGTTTTTTGTCCCTAGCTATGATCACCAGAAAGACGCTGAGTTCCTCAACAAGCCCATCGAGAATTACAACCAGATGCAGACCATTTTCTCCTTTGGTTTGGCCACTGGCAGGCATTCTATGGGTTCCAGTGAGCCTCTTGGTACACACTCTGTTGATTATCATGACACTCAGGAGTCGAAAAATATCCACATGGATGGCGGTGAGAATAATGGTGAGAAGGCGTTGGGGAAACTGTGCACTTAGTCGGTGTTTTATGTGCCAACGATGATGGTAACCCCACCACTCGAAAAAGTGGTGAGAGTATGTGCGTGTGCGCAAGGAACCAGACAGTCGGTGTTTTGCATCTGTGTTGCACATGCAGACCACCAAACACGGAGGTTTGTTTTCCTTGGTCCGAGCCATACGGGGCTCAAAAGACCCAAGATCCATGCAAGTAACTAAACATGTTCTTGTCCGTCCGAACAACATCTGCTCATATTTAAACCCTCATTTCTACGTAATCATGTGTACGTAGATCATAATAGAACACAATCAATTCACACCAATTAAGCGATTCAACATCAAACAAAAAATATCCCACAATTTAACAATTCAACACAAGTCAAAATAAAATTCAACAATCCAAGGATGGGAGATATCAATCCCCACTTGTTGACCTCACTATAATCACAGAATTTCTCTTTGCCTAGCTCTTCCCCTTATCATTTCTGTAGCGGCGCTCTACTGTGGGGGTGGTCGAGGACGTAGACCTTCTGCCTTGTGATGCTTGACAAGCATGTCTGCTCTACCCCTAGTGGAGTTGACATCTTCTAGCCAGACCACATACTTCAGTCGACCACTCCATTTTGGTCATGGGCTTCCTCAGCTTCTTGAGTTTTCACCAAATGACTTGGTCCTTGATTCATCCTAGTGGGCCCTACCTGGTATTCATTCCCTCGTCAACCTTCCTCTAGAGATCTAGATGGATGACTCCAAGGCCTCTCAATCTTCCCTTTAGGGCTCTATTGGACCGGTGGACCTACCGGTGAGAGAAAAGGTTGCATTATGAGTTGAATTAAATTTGATTTTGAGTTTCAAAGGCGCCCCTCGGGAGATTGTTGTTGTTAACGAACTCTTGCATGTTTAGCTAGTAATCCCCCTCGTGTTCCCTTTGTGTGTTCTTCATTTTTTTAGCTCGTTGTTTTTGTGTTCTTCCCATCTACTCACGCCCTTGATCGTCAATCCATCAAGATCGGGCCACGACCCACATCAGAGGACCCCTAAAGTATCTCTAACTGCCCCCATTTATTCCCTATACACCCGGACAGACAACACTGACACAATCCATACCAAAAAAGCCACCCAAGCACAGCCGATATACATAGTCCAAATGTCTGGGATGTACATCACTCGTCATATCCAGCCCATATTTGGGAGGATTTGGGGTTGCCATGATGTGTCCAGACGTGTCCGTCACATTGGATATGACACGCCGGACCCGCTACAACCCCCTCCCCGACTTGCCCCAACTTGCTCCAAATCGACCGCACACTCCCGACTATGTCCTCCATTTCCCATGGTCGCATTGTATCCCTTCTCCGCCCTTGCTCCACGTCCGCCCCTCTCCTCTGTCCTAGCTGTAGACGCCCGGTCCGCCGTCCGCCCATGACATGGAAAAGGAATTTGCGGAAAAGGAGGCCGTCTAGATAAAGTTCGCTCTGTCCGCTCCAGCGTCCACGTCTGTGCCCTTGAGAACAACCCTATGCCCTCAACGTTGAGCACCTAGAACTAGTTTTGCTAGTGACCTGGAACTAGCTTTTTACATAATAGAAATGTGATATGTTTCGTTCACATCAAATCACACACCTTTCTAAATGATGACAGGATTTGTTACTTCTATATTTTATATGGGTTGTAAGTTCTGTAAGGCCTTCCACAGCATGGTCGATGTCCAAACCCGAGGTCTCTTTGGATTATAGGATTTTCATAAAAATGGAGAATTTGAATCCTAATAATTTTGTCTATGGAACCCTTTGGATCAAAGGATTGGGGCTACCAAATTCCTATGAAATCCATTCCCATGCCCCCATTTCATAAATTTTTCAACATGAGCTCAAATAAAATTTTGATTTCCTTTGAAAAGTTCAATGCACTCTATCTCTCTCTAATCTCTCTTCATCAATCCTCCAAAATTCATGTGTTTAATTGATGTGCACCATCCAAAGACACTTATTGCAAATTTTCTGTCTTCACGTGACATCTTAATCCCACCTTTTCCTATGGCTACATTTTCAAAATCTTGCAACTTGCAATCCAAAAAATAAGCTCTGAAAAGTTTGCCACTCATGAGCGAATGCTCTACGAAATAAATTTTTTTTAGGATAAAGTGGTCGTACCACTATTCGAATAGATAGAAAAGAATTGACCCAGTTTATAAGGGAAACCGGGCCCAAAAACCATACAAACTGTACAAAGCCCTGTTTATAAGGAAAGCATGGCCAAAAAACTGCACAGATGAAGCGACCCGCCGCCCACACGACACAAGTCGACCAAACGCCACAACACACGCCACCCGTTCCGGGGCTGCCGCCCTGACGAAGCAACCAGATCGACCTTCGTATTGCCCGAAAGCGATCCAGTCATGGTCGACGAACCTTCTGCTCACGCAGTCTTCATCCAGGTTGCCACCAAAACCACCCTGTTCTGGGGCCGCCGCCCCGGCGTAGCAACCAGATCGACCTTCGCATTGCCCGAAGTCGATCCAGTCAGGTCGACGAACTCTCTGCCCGCGCAGTCTTCATCCAGGTCGCCACCCAGGCCCACGCTAAACAACGGTCCC
Organism: Poa pratensis; assembly: GCA_947311845.1. Lineage (NCBI taxonomy): Eukaryota > Viridiplantae > Streptophyta > Magnoliopsida > Poales > Poaceae > Poa > Poa pratensis. Next base: position 13,467,727 of record CAMZMU010000057.1, read on the forward strand.
GCCTCATAGAACCGTCGTAGCGTGGGAGACCGAGGCCGCCGCCTCGACGTCCACCACCATCCGGGGCCGCCGCCCCGGCATCCGCCTCCCCCGACCACGGGGCTATCCTGCCCATCCTTCGCGAAGCCATCGCACCGCGAGTGCCAATCACTCCAAGACGACGCCTCCAACAAGGTAGTGACACGTCCGTCGCCGTCGCCTGCCCCCGACGGGGCTTAGGTTTTCACCCGGAGAGTCGTGGAACCCTCGCGTCGGACCGGGTCGAGATTCTACAATGACGCGATCAAGAAGGGAACGACGCCCGAAGGCGCCGCCGTCGTTGGCACAGGCCGGAGTCTGTGCAAGCTTTCGCTCGGAATTCTCCCCTTCCGTGAAGCTCAGGGAGCAGCCGGTTGGGAGCCTATCCCCGTCACCACCACCGACCTTCATCGCACGCTGCCGCCACCATGGCATCTCACGCCACGGCGGCAGTCCTGCCGGTCGCGCCCCTGCCGCAGCCACCGGTCCGGGGCCGCCGCCCCGGCCTCCTCTGCCACCTCTTGCCTCCGCGCCGGAGAGCAGCCGCGCAACTCCCGCACCGTCCTCGTTCCGGGGCCACCGCCCCGGCTTCCGCGGCGCCCGGGGGGCGGAGCATGACGGCAGGGGTCTCCTGCGCCCACGCTGGCTCCTTCACCTCCGTCCCTGCGCCCCACAACCGCCGGACGCCCCGCATCTGCGCAGCCTCGCCTGGGCCCGACGGGCCCAGATCGGGCCCGCCCAAGCCCATCGGGCGCGCCGTCTCCTCCACTGCAGCTGACTCCGCCTCCCGCACTGCCGTCGTCGCCGACAGCCATCCGCCCGCCGCGACCTCCATCCGGGCCCACCGGCCCGGCTTCCTCCCGCCCTGACTGCCGCCGCCCCCACGGGCCGGTCCCCCCAGCCGAGAACGAGGACCACCCCCGACCACCTCTGTGGCAGCGGGGGGAGCCGCCACCGCCGCGGTCGGAGCCGGCGACGGCAGCGGCAAGGAGGACGCCGGACGGGGGAGGCTCGGGGGCGCTGCTTGGCTCCCCTGGCGCCGCCTGGGGGAGCAGCGCGAGGGGTTGCTCTGCGAAATAATTGAAACTTCGATCTCAGAGTGTGTTGGTGCCCATAAAAAACAGCATCCACATCAGTAGGATAGAAACTTTGGCCGAGCCAATCTCCACCTTTCCTTCCCACGTCAATGACGCCTGTGGAAGGCCTAAGATAGTATCACATTGCATGCCAAACTCTAACTGGCATGGTTAGTTGATCTCACTACAAAAGTCTTGACTGGGTCACTTTTGACGGCCTTGCGTGGGGCAAGGGTTTGATGCATACGATCTTTCGAAGAAACCGGTCACAAGGTTAAGGAGTCACATCCATAATCCATTGTCTCCTCGACCACGACTTCACCAGGCACCAAACCTAACCCGGTTGTCTCCTATCGAACTCAGAAAAAGGTGAAGGACTCAAGACCCACTTACCTGCTTTTGAAGCAAAGTTAAAGATAGGCTACTCGAAAGAAAAACAATTGCATACACGGATCACACCGAATGATTAAGCACCAAAATCCCATTGGAACCGACCTTGCATTTCTTATGGCTCCGATTAAAAGCTCTGCTCAGTTGCGCCATAGAAACCCATTCAAACACCTTGTTAGAAGATCGAAACCTTAAGCAAAACCCCACAGCGTAAGTCAGAGGCGGCCATGGCCATGACATCTCCGAACACCAGAACCCTGGAGCGATACAAGAGCGCCGTCACGGCGGCCGCGTCCGTCGTGGGCGCGGCCATGCTACTGCGCCGGGTCATAGCCGACACCCTCCCCGGAACGGCCCTCGGCACGCTGCTCTTCCTGCCCCCCGCCTCCGCCCTTCGCCACGTCGTTCTCATCGAGGAGTTCGACGGCGCCCTGTACAACCGCGTCTTCTTGGCGGCCAAGGCGTACGTCTCCAAGCTCCTCGCCGCGGCCCCGTCCGTGCCGTTGATGAAGGCCAGCCTGCCGCGCGGGGCCGGCGCGGAGCACGTCCTTCTCGCCATGCGCCCCGGCACGGCGGTCATCGACGTGTTCGACGGGGCGAAGCTCACGTGGCGCCTGAGCAGGAAGCACGGCGGCGGGCGGCGGGCCGCGGAAGACGCGCGCGAGGTGTTCAAGCTGAGCTTCGACGCGCAGCACAAGGACATGGTGCTCGGCTCCTACCTGCCGGCCGTCATGGCCCGCGTCGAGGCCATGTCCCAGGAGCAGAGGCAGACCAAGCTCTATAGCAACGAGTGGGGCAAGTGGCGGACCGTGAGGCTCCGCAACGCCTCGACGTTCGCGACGGTGGCCATGGACGCCGCGCTGCGGGAGGCCGTGGTGGACGACCTGGACAGGTTCTTGACCCGGAAGGAGTATTACCAGCAGACGGGGAGAGCGTGGAAAAGAGGATATCTGATCCACGGGCCGCCAGGCACCGGCAAGTCCAGCCTGGTCGCCGCCATCTCCAACTACCTCCATTTCGACGTGTATGACCTCGACGTCGGCGGCGTCAGGTCCAACACCGAGCTGAGGAAACTGCTGATCCGGATGAAGAACAGGTCCATATTGTTGGTCGAGGATGTCGATTGCGCCCTTACCACTGCGCCGCGGAGGGATGCGAATGGATCAGAATACCCCGGTGGGAGCAGCCCGGCTTCCAAGAATCACAAGGTTAGTTATTAGTACTAATCCAGCTCATGTCGCGAGTTGCATACTTGAATAGATTAATATACGTCCTCCTCCCAGACAAATTTAAGAATTAACCGAATTTCAAAGAATCAGGTAGGCCTTAAGCACGATTTTAAGGATTAATCGACACCCTTAAGTAGCAGTACGTATAAGCCTCTGATCTTGGCACGCTATTTTTTTGATTACTTCTTGGGGGAAGGCAAAGCTTTTCACGAACACGAAGGTAAAGTTATGTCTGAACTCTGAAGAGAACAATCAAGATAAGACACTTCATAAAAAGAACGAAGCTTTTCAAAATCTAGTGAGGCGCGCACATCGGCACATGCAGTGCGCTCTTACAGATCAGCATGTGCAGCTTACAGATCACTAGATCAGACCATTGCAAAATCAATCTATACAACTTTTTTGCTTTAGTGCTTTAGACTCCTTTTACTAGCATTTTAAACATTTAGACAGAGTTTTGGGTCACTGTCTCGCAGCCTCACTGAACACTGAAACGGCAGCACAGCACTGCATTGCTTCAGCTACCAGCAAGTCACTTCTCACTTAGGGCTTGTTTGGCAGAGGAGTTTTGGTGTGTTTTCTAGTGTATATTACCTAGTGTTTTTGGTGAAAACACTACTCACACCCAAAACACTCCAACCCCTTTCAATCCCCTTCTTTACCAAAACCCCCCACCATTTCACGTTGTTTGGTACACAGGTTTTGCAAAGGGGTGTTTTTTCACGCACACAATTACAAAATTGTCACGTTTTGGTCATCAACAAAACCTGATATTTTTAACAGCATGCCAGCACACAATTAAAAATCTGATATTTTTTCATAGCACATCCGACACACAGTTGTAGAGGCCTCGGTGTTTGGCATACAAAGATTTGATTAAAGCAATAAAATCAGATTCCTAGCGTTTGCGTATGTGCTAGCGATCAAGTCTCCAAACCAAGCCAGCCTGTACGTGCTATTGCCCTCGGCCAGAAACAAAAAGCAATCAATGAACGCGGGCAGCTTCATGTACATGCATGCGTCGCGGCGTGAGTTCTTGCGTGAGGCAGTTGCACAGTTGGTTTTCTTTTTATCTAAACCGGAGGAGGTGGAGAGCATGGAGACGGCGTCCTCGAGCAGCCGTAAAAAACGCGAGGGGGGAGGCGTGGCGCAGTTACACGTCTACCCGACGTGTTTTGCCGGGGTTTCAGGGATTGAGCCTAGCTAATACCTGCCTACCAAACAGCACACGCGTGTAATCTGGTGTTTCAGTTTGGGCTGGGAAAATACCCAGTAAAACCTGTCAAAACTCTTCCACCGAACAAGGTCTTAAGCAACTCCAAATTCGCAGCACTGCACGTCTGTACTACTGTTGTTTGTCCGACAATAGCAGTTGACCTCTTCATTTCCTGTGCGTTCCTGAATATTGTAAAACCTGCATGATTCCCTTTTCATATTTGATCAGATGCTGGCTTGTCATCAGTTGTCACTTAGTACCAACCTGCACGTTGCCGCGTGATGCAGGTCACTCTGTCCGGGCTGCTCAACATGGTGGACGGCCTCTGGTCCAGCAGCGGCCACGAGCGCATCCTCATCTTCACCACGAACCACAAGGACCGGCTGGACGCGGCGCTACTCCGGCCTGGCCGGATGGACATGCACGTATACATGGGCTACTGCGGCTTCGTCGCCTTCAGGGAGCTCGCCGCCAACTACCACGGCGTCCACGACCACCCGCTCTTCGCGGAGATCGAGGCGCTGCTGCGGGAGGTGGAGGTGGCGCCGGCGGAGGTCGCCGAGAGGCTGCTCGCGACCGACGACGCCGATACCGCTGTCGAGATGGCCGCGAAGCTGCTGAGGGACAGGAAGGCGGGGACCGGGGATGATGTCGGGTACATCAAACAGAAGCTGCACGTCGGGCCTAGGCGCCCGCGCCGGCCACCAGCGCCGGCGCCTCGTCGTGGCGTCCTGGGTGCTGCAAGACGGGCGGTGCTCGACGAGGAAATGGGTGGTTCCGCACGACGAGGCCAGGGACGTGGATCAGGGACGGCACGGCGTGGCCGAGGTGAAGTGCGCGGACGTGGACGGCGGTAGACAGGCACAGGCGTACCAAACTCTACCAACTGTCATGACAATCCGCACATGCCACTACATATGGATCCAACTTTTCGTGAACATATATTAGCACTAAGGCAAAATTCTAAAATAACCGTTATTTTACGGTTTTTTACGACAAAATTATCTCGTTGTAATCCGGCCAATTTCCACCGCATGGTCTCGATTCAGGACAAATACAAGCCTTATTTCACCATGTCTCCACGATTCCGGTCGATATTTGACAAAATCACATAAAAATCGTGCGAGAAAGGGGAGCATCCATTGGAGGAGAGGGGAGGAGCTCGGCAGCGGCCGGCCACAGCTTTGCTAGAGCAGGGGCCCCGCCACCATAAGCACGACGCCCCGCATCTACCCAGCTCCCGGCCTCCACTTGCGTAGATGCTGCCGGTGGCAGGTCATGCAAGGTGTCGTGAAGGGCGAGTGGATCCAGTGCTTGGGCGGTTGGATCCGGTGCTCGCCGGGATGGGGGCATGAAGGCGGTGGCGCTCGCGCATTGGGGACGTTGTCGCGTGGGTCGGGAGGCTGGAAGGGAGGAGGTGTTAGAGAGAAAGAAGATGGGGAAAAGGAGGGGGAAATTATGACAAGCGAGTCCTACTCCTACGACCCGTGCCATACCGTAAATATGGTTTACAGTTTACTTCTACGGTTTGGATTTCTAAGAGCATCTCTAACAGAGCCCTTAAACGCCGCGGAACCGTAAAATAACCGCCAAAGACGGTTTCGAAACCTTAAAAACGAAAATAGCAGCAACCTTAAAAGGCGCGGACCCGTAAAAAAGTTTGAGGGCGCCCGTGAGATCGGCCCGCGGAACTGCGAATGCATAGGTTTCGCCCACGAACCGTCGGGCCCCTGTATATTGCAATAGCGCTTGGCGGGAGGGACATTTCAGCTGGCCCGTACCCGTCTTCCTCCCCCCATCTCGCCGCCGCCTCCGCCGCCCGTCCCGCCGCCCTCGATTTAGGCCCACCCCCCGCCGCCTCTGCCGCCGTCGCGCCCCAGTAGAGTAGCCCCGCCTCCCGATCTACCTCTCTAGCCTTTTTGGAGTCGCCGCAACGTGGGAACAGCGCATCCCGCCGAGGGAATCGCCGCCGCCGCGTCGGATCTGTCGGTACTCCATTTTCCGGTCAAATTAACTCTTTTTTTCGTCGCTTCTAGGCGTAACTTGAGGTCTGGTATGCATTCCAGATGGATTTGACCCCGTGCGCCGAGTTTTTGCTCTCCGATTCTTCCTCCTCCGATGACTCGGACGTAGAGGCCTTGTTCGAGAGTCGCCGGACGCAGATGGTGGTTGTGGCCCTCGCCGTCAAGGAGTTCGAGGACTGGTATAGAAGGACGCGGCAAGGTTCCAAAGTTGGCCGCCTCTGCATCCCTCGGAACCGCTTCTACGGCAACCAGCTGCTCATGCGAGACTATTTCGACGAAAACCCGTCGTATCCGGCTCACATCTTTCGGAGAAGGTACCGAATGAGTCGGTTCGAAGATTTGCCAAAGTGATCATTCGGGTTTTCGGCAAAGTCTATCTTCGAGCACCAAACGAAGAAGATACGGTGAGGTTGATGGCGGCAAATGAGAAGCGAGGTTGGCCGGGCATGCTAGGTAGCATAGATTGTATGCATTGGACTTGGAAAAATTGTCCTAAGGCTTGGCACGGCCAGTACTGTGGCAAGGGAGGTGATGCAACAATTGTGCTAGAGGCCGTTACATCCGAGGATTTATGGATTTGGCATTGCTTTTTCGGTTTGCCGGGCACGCTCAATGACATCAACATTTTACAGAGGTCCCATCTACTTCGTAGGCTAGCAGAAGGTGATGCTCCGGCTTGCAACTACACTGTTAATGGACATGATTACACAAATGGCTACTATCTTGCGGATGGTATTTATCCTACTTGGTCTACATTTGTGAAGACCATCTCCAAACCAAAAGGAAAAAAGGAAGTTGAATTTGCAAGGGCACAAGAGGCGTGCCGAAAGGACATAGAGAGAGCATTTGGTGTTTTGCAATCTAGGTTTGCCATTGTTTGAGGACCTGCCCGTTTTTGGGATAAGAATACTCTTAAAAACATCATGACATGTTGTGTGATTTGCAATACCCCACAGTTTAGAGAGTCGGAAGGGTAGAAATATGATTTGTGCATTTGCATAGCATGCATCTAAAAATGCGGGAAATTTTGGCGCGTTAAATTAAACGATGCAAAGTGATCGATGTTTCTCTCGACTCGATGAGTTAGGGTGAGAACATCATGTTGAGTGCGATGAATCTCGAGATGGACTTTATAACAACTAAGTAGGAACTAGGATCTTTTGTCGAGGCATTCCAAAATTGGACATGACCTTTCCTAAATCTCTAACATTTTGAGCACAATTCAATAATAACACACTTATATATGAGCAAATAGGAATTCAATACATCAAGATAGTATCTCATCCCAAATCATCATCCATATACATATATGATCATAGAAATATTCATAAAAGAATTCAAATACATCAAGTTATTATCCCAAATCATCTCATCACTACACTCATCTCATTTACAAACTTCAAAGTCCAAATTTCCAAGTACATATTGATACATCAAACACAAATGTGTTATTTCACGAACTTTCCAAAATGAAATTAAAATAACAATTCACATTACAATTTTAATCGAATAAGTGCATATCTCATTTAAATAAAAAGGAAATTACAAATGAATAAAAAGAATCCCACAACTAAATCTTGATCATCCCATTTTCCAATCTTCTTATATTTCTTTTCCTGCAAAAACAAACATCACAAAGAAGAAGAAATTGGGGGTTAGTGTTAAAATGTTGCCAACACCATTTGGTGCTGGCATATTAATATATTGAAATCTGGTTTTAGCCCAATTAAACCCAAGGTTCAAGGAGGCTAATGGAGAATGCAAATAATTCAAAGGCAACCATGGGACTGATCAATTTTGATCATGCTCTTTTAATCCGAAGGCAACATGTAGGGGCAAAGGCATATTTGCTCAACACCAATTAGAAACATCTTAAGCAATAGAAAGCAAAGGCAACAAGTGCTGGCTAGAGCATTGATCTCATGATCTTATAAAGAAACAAAGCAACACATATAATTTACACTTCCAATTTAAACCAAAATCAAATTGAAAAGAGGCAGCAGCATTGGTATCACATTTGCCTATGTATTAGGCAAATGGATCCTAATTCCATTCTTAAGCTAGTGATTAGCTTAATAAGCACATACACTTGAATTTAAACATCTCAAACCGACTATGTAAATCATTCCTTCACAACTAAAGAATCCAACACAAATATCTGAAGCTAGATAAGATCAATGACTCAGTACTTATCACCAAGGGGTGATGAACTGCACTACAGCAGCAGAAGCTTATCTCCAAGGTTAAAAGAAGAGCCAAGAACAGTCAAATAAGGCAGCTCGAGGTGAGAAGGGCCACTGTAAGCAGGTTACTCATCACAACTCAGTTATCCTGGTGTCACCAGCCCAGGACACATCAAATTAGTATAAATACATAGCCAGATCACAACCCACAGTACACACAGCTCACAGTAATCACAACACAAACCATTACATCTGTTCTTCACCAAGAACAACCACAAACCACAAGCACATCATGGAAGTAATCTGAACCTATCCCATCCAAGCCATTTCAGCTAGATAAATACACTCTAGGAATTTTGAAGCAGAGAGGAGGTGGAGGCTAATTCCACAAGAAGAAGGGCAACCATTTTAATCCAGAAGATACAAGTTGCTCGACCACAGCAGGTTGATCCTGTGTGCTAGAGAGAGACCACCAGGTTCTGTAAATGACAGAACCATGCTAGAGAGATGTTTTCAGCATCTGTTCTTAACAGAACCTTGCTAAGCAAGGTAGGGTGATGTAGAAAGAAGGTTTTGCAAGGCAGAGAAGCCTCTGTTCTTTGCAATAAATTAGGAAGAGAGAAGAAAGGAAGTGCAGTTGCTTGTTTTAGCAATTGTTTGAGCATAAAGGGGCAAGGGAAAATAGCAGCAGTGTAGTATCTGTTCTTATTTGCTTTACCAAAATTCTACACAAGGCAGTGAACCAGCAGAGTTGGATTAGCTGTGCTTAGCACATCTTTGCACTGAAAGAAGCATAAAAAGCATTTCTAAACAAGAAAACTACTGTGTAACTCTACAAGGAGGCATCACAGCAAGCAAAACTTGTCTAAATCATGCCCAAATCAATTGTTCATCACAGCTAGATCATGCAGTACAAGTTCTAGCTCAGAAATAATTTTCTAGAATGATTTTTCTTCATCTGGGAGCAAGAGATGCTCTAAAATAATTTCCTGAGGTAATGGAGTGATCTAAACATGCTAGATCTACACCATTCATCTCAATTCTTGATGCACAGAGAGTAGGCAGTGCATATCCGAGAGCAGTTCATCAAGAACCTAAGCAATATAAATTATCCATGCTCAATCCAAATCCAGTAGCATTTAGAGATAGCAGAGGCTAGGAAAAGGAGAAGAAAGAGGGAAAGAAATTCTTACCGTGCGTCCATGGCCGTAGCTCCACGGCGGCGAGGCAGTGCTCGCGCAACCGTTGGAGGGGGCACATGGAGGTCGTGGAGCAGCACCGCACCACGGCGGCACAGAGAGCGAAGCTCTGCGCCGAGCCATGGTGGGCACGCCGGAGAAGAGAGGCAGGTGAGCAGCACCGGCACCAGGACCCTAACCCTAGGGTTGGGTCGAGCGTGGCCGCGAGAGGAAGAGGGACACGAGTCGCCTGGGTAGAAGAGGAGAGCGGAGCGAGGGAGTAGTTTGCCCAGACGGCGGCGACGGAGGTGGCCGGAGTTGGCCGGAGCAAGGCGGCGACGGCGCAGGCGACTCGGGCGCCAGAGATGGTCGAGCTCGGGCTCGTGCGTGAGCGAGAGAGAGAGAGGAAGGAGAGTGGCTCGGTCGGTTGACCGGACCGAGCCCACTCTTTGACCTGGTTCAACCAGGGGTTGACCAGGGACTTCTTTGCAATTTTCACAAATTGATGAAATCTATCAAATTTCAAAAACTCAGTATAAATTCAAATAAATTCCTAAAAATACAAATAAAATATCTATACATAACAGAAGGAAATAAGCTATTCAAATAAAATATCTATTTGAATTTTTGAAAAGTATTTCCTGTAGCAAAAATTCAAAGATCCTTAAGTGGAAATCACTTGAAATTCTTTTCAAAAACTATTTTCTTAAAGGAAAATAATATGGGAAAATAAAGTCTTGAAGTTCAATTATATTGAACTATTTCAATTTAATCACTTTAAATTTATTCCTCATGAAAATTGTTGTCAAACTCTTTAAATAATTAAAAACTCCAAAACAATCGAAAAGTCTTAAATCCGCAACTTGGGTATTTTGGGGTGACGATGCATCTCATGAATATGCACAATAGCATGCTGATAGAGTTTTCAGTAGTCCTTACCAGGATTACTTTGGTATTTTCAGAACTCGGGGTTTTACCGCAAACCCTAGAACTCCGAAGGATTGAACGGCCATTTTCACCACAGGCAAGTTCATTCTTGCATGTCCGTTGAAATATTTTTATCAAAGTATTTATAAAAAATATATTTTATCATCTATAAAAAGAAAACCTATTTTCGAATGATGTGAATTGCTATATATACTATTGTTGGCTGGCAATGGAACCACGGTTTGATGTTGTGGTGGAGATTCCATTGTACGGGAAAGTATATACCTAGGATTAATTACCAATGTCACAGTGATCCTAGCGCCGTATTGAAGCGTTTACCATGAGATCTGCTATGGACGGTAAAGTCATCTGTGACCTTTTCCCTTTCGCATGTCAACGGACAGCCAGTTCCGTAGGCTGTAGATCTTGCAAGGCTACATGCATATGGGTGGGATCCCTTAATTCCCACGGTTTCTGGTGTCTATGATGGATTGTAGGGGTTGTCTGGAACAGTCTATCTTTTGGTATAGGGGAGGACTTTGGTCCGGAACAGTCTACCTAAAGATAAAGGGGAGGACAAACCTACAAAAGGGTGGGCATGCGGGGTTGTTGGAGAAGCACGGCGAATGGCTTTGGACTCACACCTGGCCCCATACCATGGAAGTATGGACGAGGATTGCAACTCGGAAAGGCAACAAGGCTGGGTTTCTCTCATGGGTAAAGTTACGCAGCTCTGCAGAGTCAACAACAAGAAATTGTGACTGTCACATCCGTGTTCCGGAAGGAACTACAGACCGCAGCGGGAAAGGCATCACAAGTGATGACTATGAACCCGTGGAGACTGTGAGCATAGTTTTCTGAAATAAAACTTGACCTTTGAAGAAATGTTTTCCAAAAACTGCATTATGCCTCTGACCGTTGGTCATGGCAGTAGCTAGTGCATTCAAAACAAAAACTCTTTCCTATAATATTTGAACTTGCTAAGTAACGCTCGAGTTGCTTACCCTTTCCTCGTTGACCCCCTGCTTAGACTTTTGGAGCCATCCAAGGAGATGATAGATATCCATGACGACATCGAGAAGGTCTTCAATAAGGAATCAAGTCTACCTGGTGAAGCTGGAAGGGGCCAACTGCTACTTCACCAACAGAAGAACGACGGCAACAGTGACAATGGTGGAGCAACAAAAATATTGTAAATGGCATTCATGACGACCACTTTACCAATAAAGGAGACAACAACTATTGGAAGGAGGAGACAACCCTGGATAAAGATATTCCAGATGGAATAAATTAGGGCTGTGACAACAGCAGTAGTGGATGAGGAATTAGAGCTAAAGCTGATATCCAGCTTAGAATTATGATTTGGATCTTTCTGTATTTCAATTGCAAGAGACTTGCTTCAATATGAAGGAAGGGTCTCGAGACTTTGTATTGAATAGTGTTGTAATCCTATAGTGTTACCTTGGACCAACTATATTTCTGTTGTACTACTCTGAGGGATGTAATATTTGCGGAGAGGTCCTTCCGTGCGTGTTACATTAACGACTTGTATACTACAACATGCAGTGGTGTGCTGGGTCACCGCATGATTCTTCACAACATTGATTATTTCATTTCATTTTATTCATGTATGATTGAAACAATTGTTTCCATTCGGCACTATTCTTGTATTGGATTATTGTTGAGTCGACATTTTATTGTAATAATATGGATTATTGGTTGAGCTACATAATAATTTTTATTGTCAAATGGATCATCTTTGGTGAAATGATGAAAACTGTGTGGTTTAAAGGTTCGCGAAACGACGCGCGCCATAGCAGTACCCGTAAACAGATCCTCAAAACAGAATATTCTCTTTTGAGGATTTGTTTACGGATACTGCTATGGCGCGCGTCGTTTTCTGTTTTGAGGATCTGTTTACGGGTACTGCTATGGCGCGCGTCGTTTTCGCGCAAAAAATGCGACGTTCGCGAACCTTATAATGGTTTTAAGGTTCCGCGGTTTGAGGGCTCTGTTAGAGATGCTCTAAGGGATCGGCAAGAGATGCTCTTATTATGTCCTCATACTAATGTTTTAGGTACATCGTCCTACTCCCTCCGTTCCAAATTAATTGATTTTCATATATCTAAGTTTGGATGTATATGTACATGTAACATGTCTAGGTACATCCAAATGTAGATATATGCAAGTCAATTAATTTGTAACGGAGGGAGTATATCTCGGGGTAAGGGATATAGAGTTTGAGCAAGTGTCACGACTCCAATATTGGTTTTAGTAAAAAAGATTAAAATTGATGTAGTCCCATTTTATCAAGATAAACGGTTAAACTTGGTCGGCACACACCACATCAGCACAAATACATCATGACAAATGGGCCAGTAACGTGATATGAAACAAGTTCAGTGACTAATGTGATCGTATTTGACATGTAAATTTTTTCAAGGATACACCATGGAAAGGTGCATCGTTTTCATAGAAGAAGCGGCCGACGGCCGAAACAACGCCATAAGGCTACACGATACAAACGCAACGCCACATGGATTACAACAACACCCACACCGGCCGAACGACAAGACTTGCCTTGCACCATCTCCAGCCATGAATGGCGAGGAAGGGATGCATCGAGCTCCTAGGCCGCGTCACAACCGAAGACCGGACTCCGTGAGACTCCAATACCAAAATGGCATAGCCAACGCAACTGCCCGCTCATAAGCGCCTAAGAGTCGGCGAGTGGACGGCGGGACTGTACCATACCGAAGGAGGTCTCGACCAAAGCACCGGCGACGATGTACATGGCGCCCCGGAGGCCCACACTCTGAGCGGCGGCCAGCAGCGACTCCAACTGGTGTACCGAGGACTCCACGAACACCTAGACGGCTCCTCCAAGAAGGAACGACGCAGCAGCGCCACGCCGCCACCGCCTGATCCGAAGGCCGGATTCAGGGTTTCCCCTTGTGCTCGAGGCAGGGAAGTACAGACAACGCCATGACAACGCCTCCAAGGAGGTGACGGCACCCACGGGCGTCGCCGTCGTCAGCTTCGCGCAGGGCTTTCGCCCCGGCCCTTTCCTCCATCCCAACACCCATCCGACGCAGCAAGGAGCATGCTTTGGACCATCGTCGACGAGAGGCGAGGCCGAACCGTCGTCAGTGGAGCAGGAGGTGCCGCTCACCGTCTCACCACCACCACCAAACGGGGACTGGATGGTGAGTATCCAGCCCGCCGCCACCTGGTTGGCCGCTTGCACCGCCACGGTGCCCAGCCACCAGCTTCGGCAGGCTCCACGCGCAACCTGCAGCCACGAGCCCAGATCCGCCGGCCCGCCAAAGCCCATCTGGGCCCGCACGAAACGGGATTTCCCGGACGTAGCCGCAGGTGCGCCACCGCCGCGGAGAGGCCACGTCTCTCCTTTCGTCGCCGAATCACGCTCGCCACCGGGACTCCGCCGCTCCTCGCCGCCGAATCTCCGCCGGACCACGCGCCGCCGCCGCCGCCAGGTGAGGTCGCCGCCGCCACGCGAGGGGACGACCCCGCCGCCGCCGTCGCCGCCCGGGCTTTGCCTGGCGGGACCTCTGGCGGTGGCGGGAGGGAGGGAATGAGGAGGTTGGAGGCCGGAGGCGGGCGGCGTTGTCGCCCCCGATTCGCCTAGGTGGGCGACGCGGGGGTCTCTAATGTGGCATCCATATGAAAAAACTGACCAGTACACAAATTGCTTATTGTGGATGAGGTTTATTACTAAATCCAATCCATTGTAATAAATGTCTTAGTTTCTAACTAACCTCAGTTCAAACTATGACACTTATTTTGAATCGGAGAAATTAGTATTTGGATTCGCTTATCCACATTTACGGAAAGCCCACCCAAATATACGTTGACTTCATTTCACCTTTAAATGTCTTTGGATATTTGTGTTGTAGAGCTTGCTCGTCCGACCGCTACTAGATCTCCTGCATATCCTCATGATCCTCAAATGACATATATTTGTTTTATGGGCCAAGAAAGGACCCTGTCGAATCCCGCATCTTGGTTCGACCCATATATTCTTTTACAGAAAATTCTAACCCCTCCGAGCGATATATGAGATCCAGGTGTGTATTTTCCGGAACTTACAAAATCAATTATCTTCTTCTCCCTTCCACCACCGCGTGCCCCTTCGGCTCTTGCCACCGCCGCTCGTGTGGAGCATCTCCAATCGGTGCCTCTCCATTTTGCCCCTATTTGTCCCGATGGACAGACCGGACGGCGACAGATATGAGAGAAGAAAAAGGCCTACCTGAACAGACCCTCACTTTCTACCAATATGTACGGATTGTTTGGCACCTCCACTTTCAGCCCATAATTGGGGTTCGGTATGAAGGTGTCAGGACATGTCCAGACAGTCTGCCACATCGGACATGACCCAAATCTGACCATTTATCTCTTTCAGAAGGCACCTTTTCATTTACTTGGTCAGACCTCTTAATAAGATTGATCTGCTTGGATCTCGATCCATGTTGGCCTTTTTTATTGATTTTGACGATCGGATCTCTCTATTATGAATGGAAAGGGGTGCTTTAGATCGAAAGTAACCAAAGTCGATTTAGAAAGGGCAAATGGGGAAGGGCATAGGAAAGCTCACTCTTTCAATCTCATAAATTATATGCAAGTGACGTGATAATTTAGCGGATACAGCTACATGCACAGAAAAAAATTGAAGATTCACGTGTCCGCAGACAAATAAGGTGCTATTAGAACCTCCACCAGTCCATTGGCTGCTTTTTTGCAGATAAATTATACGACTATGCCGCTCTACCTGGCACGGTTTTTTCAGCCATCATTAGAAAAAGAAAAATCCAGGAGTGGCTGGTTCAGCAAGTTGGCCGCTCCCTGGAAAGCCCTGGTTCAGCTACCGGCACGACAGCTGCTGGCCAGCCGCGTTGCGAGTTGCAAGGTCACCTGGGTTGTAACGCGTGGCGCGGCGATACGTAGTCACGGGCCCTACCGAGCCGGATATTTTTTTTTGTATTTTTCACCACGTATATTCAACCGAAAACCACGTACAGAGTACACAGTAGAAATACAGAACCATAATACGTAGAGGAAAAGGATCCAGAAGCAACGAGAACTTCAACGTCGCCGGCACCGGAGACGAGGATGACCAGCCGCCGTCTTGCCGCTGTCAGGGAAAGAAATACAGAATCAGAATACGTAGTCGCCGGCACCGAGCCGGATATGGACAGCAACGGATTTCACCTCAGCCTAGAGGCAGCTACGTATCCGCAGACCGCAAAAAAGCAAGAGACAGCTCTAGAAACTGCGAAGATTCCCCTATACCCTGCTCGCGGCCACAATAATTTAGCAGTTTCGGCAGCCACGCGACTCACCAACCATTTTAGCCCATACAAACTGCTGCATCATCGAGCGATTTGGGTACACACTTTCGTGTTTGCTGGCATCGTGATGAAGAGATTCCGAGGCGTGAATTTTCTTGAGCTGGTGAAACACTGGCGTCATGTCCAGCCCTGCAGCCTTGCGTGTTTTTTCTTTTGAACAAGGGAAGGCCCCGAAGGGCCTAGACATTGCATTTATAAATCAGATCGGCGATACAAAGTACAAGTAGGATCCTTAGAAAATTTGCAATTACAACTAGGTCCCTGATTTTTCTAGAACAGACCCCAGACACGGAAAAGGAAACACGATCGAGTCCTTCGCTGGATCCGTCGTCGCCGCTGAGCTCATGGCCTCGAGCGACGGCCCCCCACACAAGCATCGGGGACGAAACCACTTGATGCAGGGCGGGAGTAAATGCCGACGCGATTCCACCCAAGGGCCTCCAATGGAGGTTGAAGATAACCTGACGCAACTGCGTCAAGTCTCGGAGCAGTTGCCCGCCAGCTTCTTCGGTCGATGGCCGAACCTGAGCCACCGAGATTCTTCTCCGGGCTGATGCAGTATCATCTTCCCGACCTTCGCCAGCGCCGCTGTCTGCAGCGACCGGCCACTCCATCCCCTCACCACCACGGCAGGATACAGAGAGCGACCAGGCTGCAACACCGCAGAGTTGAAGAAGGCATATGTGGCACTTATTGAACTGAGCCGGATCTGAACTATCCACAACAAGCTTCCTCCATGGAAGCCTGCCACGAAGAGCGCAGCACCACCACCCCACACCGCGCCGCAGCAGGCAGAGAAGCTCAGAGAGGGGAAGACGGCCTTATTCGCCGAGATCTCCTGCCCAGGACTCGCCCCCAACAACAACTCCCGCCACCGGAGCTGCAGGAGGACGAGGCGCCGAGCAAGCACGCACCAATGCCAGCCGATGGACGCCGATGCTCTACTCCAAGACGCCACGAAGGCAAAACAAACAACTAACCCTACATCTACTATGCACAGGGGAAGCCAGCCACCGAATCCATCTTCTCGCCAAGCAGCAGAGCCGCCGGAGGGGAAGAGGAGGCGGGGCGGCGCCGGAAAGCGAAGGTCGACTCTCAAGGGAAACGGGAGAAGCTAGGAGAGGGGAAAGTGCGAGTCTCTGGCCACCTTACCATGATTATTATAAGTTGTCTACATTATTTTTGTGGAAAGGATACACTCGTGACCACAACGCAGCACCTCCAATCGTGGTTGGCAAACCCTCCCCAAACGTCCGGGCGGGCTGTCCGGACAGGGTTTGGGCTAAAATCAGCTACGCAACCGCGTCCCCCAAAGTATCCTCAAACAAACAGACTGTCCGACAAGCCCCAAAGCCAGCCCATATGTGGGGCGAGTTTGGGACGGCCCGGACGCGTCCGCCACGTCGGATCTGGCAACGCGGGTCCACGATATTTGAACCAAAAAAAGGGCGCCGGCCACTTTCATTTATCCCCTCCGCTTCCACTCCCGCCCGCCAATTTCATTCCTCCCGCTGCGTCCACCCCGCAAATCCCCATCCGTAGCCGGCGCCGCTGTAAGAAGAGAGAATGGAGGTGGAAGGAGCCCTCGATTCGACGGAGAAGGGCGTATCCTCTGATTCTACAAGGGGAAGGACAAGAGAGTGTACAAGCCTAGAGGCATTTCTTATTCAACTTTTGAAGAAGTTTTGCTTTGCCGGGCTTGTTGGCCACTAGCATGGATGCTATACGTGGAACCGAGCAAAAGGGTTCGAAGTTGTGGGAGAAGATACATACCCACTTTCATCATAAAAAACACTATGTCCAACCACATGGTATTGTGTCCGATCGCAACGCCGGCTCTCTCCAACATAGGTGGGCATCGATCCAAGAATGTGTGAACAAGTATTGTGATTTCCATGCACAAGTGGCTTTGCAAAGGGAAAGAATGGACTTTGATCGCCTCCGGCTCAAGGAGATGATGGAATTGGAGAGGGAGAGGTTGAATTTGGTCAAGGAGGAGGCTTGGATGAAGGTCCAGTTGGAGCAGAAGAAGTTGGATACCAGCCTAGCGGTGGAGCAAGAGAAAGTTCTTCTCGCAAGAATCACCAAGGAACAAAGGATCATGTTCCAAGATGCTAGCCTCTTGGATGAGCCAATTGCAAAGTGGATCCTCATGATGAAGAAGAGGATCTCCGACCGTGACCTCGGCCTAGATGGATCCGGTGTAACCGCCCCTTGAATTTGGACCATTTTCTTTGTAATTTGGATCCGGTATGTATCGGACAACTAGTTGAACTTCTTTACTTTCATGTTGAATTCAGACCATTTTGTGTTGTAGTTTGGATCCGGTATGTATCGGATCGACGTTGCATGTCATTGCATGAGTTTGGGAGAAGATTTGGGAGACATGGTTGTAGGAGACCACTTTTGGGGACTGTCGGACGTGTCCGCGGACAGTTTGAGAGCCGATTTTGAGGGCTCCGACTGGAGATGCTCTAAAGCCTCACTAGGTATCCGGACACAAAAATCGTCCATAGCGGCACCCCAAGTGTCTGGGTCGGGTCAAAATATGTCCAACACCTTCGAGCCACCCTCCAAACTTTGGGCTTGTTGTGGGTGCTGGACATTGCTCGGACATGTCCTCCGACAGGCGGGCCCCGCTCGTCATTGACCCATAGGGTAGAGGGCGGTAGTAATTTGGCCTCACCCCGTCCTGTTGTTTCTCTCACCGGGCGATTCGCAATCCGTCCTGTAATTTGGGGGTTTCCCAATCCGTACGCCGGAAGGATGCCGGAGGAACCGAAGAAGATTTTGGCCATGTTTCGCCCTCCCCCCCCACGCGTCCCTCGTCGCCACGCACTCCTCCAATTATTTAGCCACCGCCTCTCGACTCCTCCCCGCTCCTCCGTTCTTCTTCTTCTCCCACCGCGCCCTCACCAACTCGATTCCCCCCGCCGCTTCCAGGCGAACCATCTCGAGCCTTCTCCCCGCAATGGCAATGCAGCCTCCTCACCCGGGGACGACGCGCGCGAGGCGGCCGCGCTCCTCGACCGGAGCGACTCCGCCGGCCGCCGCCGCCGCTCCTCGTCGGTACTGTTCACTTCCCCGAGGCCCCCGGGCCTCACGAGGCAGTCGTCGTCCTTCCGCCAAGAAGTCGGCCACGCCGCCTCCGAGACGTACCTCGTCACGCGCCTCACCTTCAGCCTACTCCAGTACCTCGGGTAATAATCCAAAAACTCCTGGTATCTTTCGCCCCGTCTCCCTCACAATTCAGCTAGTCCAGGGCGGATGCTACGATGCACAACGTGCGGTGGTGACGGTTTTCATGTTCTGCCGTTCTGGCAACCCAAAACTTCTGTTTTACTAGTAAAATAATGTTCTTTATGGTTGGTGGTCGTTGGTTGTGATAGTTGAGTTGCCAAGGCAGCTTTGAATTCCACGGAGAAGCCAACACCAGGATCGAGCACGTTTGATGATACGGTTGCGTGCGATGGACTCCAATCATATGTTTCGGTGACCACGAATGTTTAGTGTTTTTGTGTTTCCCTGCCGTGCGGACTTTGTTGTTGCGTAACACATCACGTTTGTTCAGCCAGAATGAACCATTTTTATGGCTCAAGAAAACTGGGATGTCGATCTTCGTTTGGTGATGACTTACCAAACTTTCTTTTCTAATGAAGAGATTCGGAAAAGAGGGCAACCATGATGCAGGATTGATTTTATCTGCCTTGTATAATGCAGAGTATACCTACTGCAGTTAAAAAGAAATCGTTTACAATAGATACAGCCAGGGGAGGATCTCGAAAGTACCTTCACTGATACGTAAATAAGCTCTTAATATACCCACGAAACTAGACAGCCACGTTCACTGGTTTTAAAGCCTACAGGGAGTGGCATTGTATTCAAATTCTCACTCAGTGTAGCTCAAAACTTCATTTATCTTGCTACGTTCAGATTTATTGACAATTTTTGCCCCTTTTATCAGAATGTATAGATGAATAAAACTCTGACTGTTGGTATCTCATTTTCATATCTCTTTTAATTTTATTACTTTCAGGTTGGGTTACCGCTGGATGAGGCAGCTTCTTGCCCTCACAGTCTATGCTATTTTACTTATGCCAGGTTTTTTGCAAGGTAATTTGCAGATAACCCGTTACCATTTCAGGGGTTGTGCTATCAGTTTTTATTATGAACATGAAAGAGCATGCAGGTGGATATTCTTTTTTATTCCTGATATTCATGTGGTCTTCTGGAATGCCCTTGCATGGTTGGCTCATTTCATGAGTAGAATACGGTATCATAAATGCGATATTAGCATCTGAAAATGCCCTTTTATTGTTGCAGTTGGATATTACTATTTCTATTCAAGTCAGGTTCGTAGAAGTATTGTTTATGGAGAACAACCGAGAAACAGGTAACATCAACCAACCCCCAACCTCAACCTCCCAGAAGACATTCCTATGTTTGTTTGGATTTAATGACAATTGTACTGTACAGGTTGGATTTGTATATGCCTAAAGATAGTAGCAGACCATCTCCTGTGGTGGCCTTTGTAACTGGTGGGGCCTGGATTATTGGGTGAGTGTTGATAGTTTTGCAACTAGGTATGGCATTAATCCTAAGCAGGAGCTTCCTTTGTTGAAAAGCTTGCTCGAAATTTTCAGTTACAAGGCCTGGGGTGCCCTTCTTGGCAGGCGGTTGGCGGAAAGAGGAATCATAGTTGCTTGCATTGATTACAGGTGCTGCTGTTTTTCAATGATTTTCACTCCATTTTATTTTATTGCCAATATGAAATGATTGTTTCACTTTTTATTTGTTTGACACAGTATACATACATTTATTTTCAGAAATTTTCCGCAAGGGACAATAAGCGACATGGTTAGTGATGCTTCTCAGGGGATTTCATTTGTGTGTAACAACATTGCTAGTTATGGAGGTGATCCTAATCAGTAAGATAACCATTCTCATTTTTCAAAGGTTACTGTTGAAGGGCACACAGAGCAGTTTTTTTTCGTATGTTAAATTTACGTGCCAATACATGGCATTTGCTTGAGAAGATGTGAGATTTAGTTAATCCATGACTGCCAACGAGATGGCCACAAAATATTGATGAATAACCCAGAAAAGTCGACCTCTTCTGATACACGTGTCACTGAACACTTTCTACAACTTTGCTTAAACCCCTTGTGCTAACTTAAGTTTTTTTAAATACATCCTTTTACTTGTGCATTATGTTGATGGCATATATTTATATTATTCTGTTTATTGTCCTTGCTTACTGACTTACTGTTTGATAAGATAATTTCCACAGAGTAATGTTTTGTTATATAGCATGGCAATTCAGTTTTCATAACTCTGTTTAACATGGTTGGATTTACGATAAACCTGTAGGATCTACTTGATGGGTCAGTCAGCAGGAGCACATATTGCTGCATGTGCCCTCATGGAGCAGGCAGTCAAAGAGTCTAGCGGGCAGCCAATTTCTTGGAGTGTTACACAAATCAATGCATACTTTGGTTTATCTGGAGGGTGAGATCTTCGGTTGCTTGCTGATTAGCTTTCCTGGCATCACTATTTTGACTACTGCTGAAACTGGAGATAGTAGTACAACCATCAGATTTCCTGTAAGCTCTGATGACTGGGTAAATATTAGGTTCATCCATAGTTGGTCAGATACTGGGTAAATATTAGGTTGCTTTATGTATATTCGAAAAGAAAATGCGGATCAATTTTGTATGTTTTGGATTTGAACTGATTCGAACTTGCCCGTATAAGAACTAGTCTTAAAATGGGAGACCAAAACCAATCTTAGTCATTGTACTGCATCCAGTTGTCTCATGTTTGTCACCAAGAATGGATAAGCCGGAATGCCTTACAGAAGATCTTGTTAGTTATCCCATGTTGTAGCCTACTAGGTTTATCCTATATGTTGTAGTCTCGCTTTCCTCTGTAAATAATCACAATAAAAGCTTGGTCCACCATTTTAGAATGATGCCACTACCAACTGCTCAAACTGCTTCACCTAGTTCCAGTTTGATACCCACAACCATTAACGGCTATCTATGATGCATTATACACATTATGCTTTACTATCTCAACCTCTTGCAACCTGGTTTTAGTCAACCATGAGTGCAATAAAGTTGCTTCTAATTTACAAAAGGGATACTATCAAATTCTTAATATCACTGGAGGTCTGGAGTATGATCAATTTGTACTTCAAAGTTTGTTGCAAACTATATGTTGTGATATTTCTTTTTCATCGGACTAGAAAAAAACCTTGGCGTATTTGTGTTTTCCTTTTTGAGGATGTATACTCGACAGGGTTTGGTAAGTAACATTAATACTTTTGCAGATACAATCTTCATAATTTGGTCGACCATTTCCATCAGCGCGGTCTGAATCGTTCAATATTTCTCAGGTAGTGATATGACTACTTTGGTCCGTTTATTTAATAATTAATTGATACAAACACCAAGCACAATATTTACTTACTGTTTCAGCATAATGAATGGAGAGGAATCGTTGTCAAATTATTCTCCTGAAATTGTCGCCAAGGAGTCAAGTGCCCAGACCATAGCTCTACTACCTCCTATTTTTCTTATGCATGGAACAGATGATTATTCAATACCATCATCTTCCAGGTTTGTTCATATGCTTTCTGGAGATGTTTATTTAAGACAGTGAAGGACAAACCATACCCACCTACCCTCCAAATTTTCTAGATATTGATGTAAAAGGAACTGTCCAAGTCCATTTGCACTTCAATTTACTGAAAGCAAATTTCCTTTAGCTTCATAATCAAGCTGATGTCTGCTCTCCTGGTCTAAATTATAAAACTTCGGTGAACTGAGAGGACTACAGAAAATATTCCAGTTGGATTTTATAAACAATAAGCAAGCTGGGGTAGGGCAACATAACCTTTTGCCGTCACAGTATCAAACTTTTCTAACTTAAAGTTCCTCGCATTTCCTTCTCCAGTATTAGGCTTTTAGCAGGCAATTCTTCAACATGAAATATACTAAACCAAACTGAAACTATACATATGGACTGGAAAGTCCAAAAGATGTCGTTCACGGTTTTTGGTAGGAACAATACCAGAACTTTTCATACAGCACTCCTTGTTACACTCCAGATGATAGTATATTTGTCCAAAATACTAGTACGTTAGGGATTGACTGACTAGAAATACCAAATTATGTGGGAATATTCATTAAGTGTCAACTTTTTCACATGTAACAATAATACTATGGTTTGAAAATTCTTTTTGGCTTCCTACTCATCTATATTTTGTGCTTCTAGTGCAAGGTTGATCTGCAGTTTGTTGTTTGGATTGATATTTTGTTGCTCCCTTGTTAAACCAACATCATGTTTCCCACTTTCACTATACAAGTTACTCTGCTTCTTTCATGTGCAGTCAAACTTTTGTAGAAGTCCTTCAACGAGCTGGTGCTCAAGCCAAGCTATTATTGTACGAAGGGAAAACACATACCGATATATTTTTACAGGTGACAAATGAGTATTACCTATTTAGAGTCAGGTCTTATCACGTCTAAAAGCTTATTTTCATTAGTATTTGCATAACTAGCCCTCTGGACTGGTAACTGCACAACTCCTGTATAAATTCAGTTGTGGGGTTAAACAACTCGCCTAATCATGAACTCTTATAGTTGTGGACTTGCTACTCATGAGTTTTGTTCTAACTTGTTTATTTAAACCTTTTCACAGGATCCTCTTAGGGGTGGAAGGGATCCTTTGGTTGAAGATGTCTTGTCTCTTATTCACGCTGATGATGTAACTTGCAGAAATATAGCTTCCGCGCCTACTCCAAGGCGCATGGTTTTTGAGTGGCAATTGCAGTTTGCCCGTTGGATTAGTCCCTTCTAATAGGTATTTTTCTCTGCCTTAATCTCTTACCCGTCTAGAATTCATTTTGCATAGTAATAAGTTGTTATAATTCTCATTAAACTATAAGAAGGTATAAGTTGCGCTTAATAGTTCAAGTGTCAATATTTTATTATCCTATGCTATAACTCTTTTGTTATGGGACTCGGATAAGTTCTGTAATATTCTAATTTGTGTTAAACACAAAACTAGAAATCACCATCTCTACATATTTTTGTTAGTTTTTCTAATGCTTCGTGGTATTTTGGAAAGTTCCCAGCCTTTTTCTGTCTCCAAGTTAGCGTGTGCGTTCATCCAATTTTTGGGCAAGTGTGATCGGTCATACATGAAAATTGAGACATCATCAGCGTTCAGGGTGGTTGGTTGTGACGTTGCAACAGTTCTGCTTACTGGGTTTTCTGTTCGTTTGATCATTGTGGTTATGTATGATCCTGATGATCGTTTGTCATGTACTGGTGACATAATGCGTTCGCTTTCCTTTTCAGGCGACACCATGGAGACGATTAATTCTGTAGGATTTCAGGCGAATGGTTTTGCATATATCTGCAAGTTGAACCTGTACAAAAGTACGTAAAATGGGAGAAAGCACCGAAACATCAAGCAAGATAAGATGAAACGGATGGTAGAACTACGCGTCTTATTTGTAATATTCATCACATGGGATCGTGCACACACCGTCAAGGCCTGTGTAGGCATGATCGACATCATGGGAGACAGAGGAAGGGAAAGACGGGATTCATATAAAATTCATAGCATCAGGGAGATCGCCATGCGAGCTCCATTTCTCATGCTGCCGTTGTCAGTTTTTGGCTGCTGCGGGCTTGCTGCTCTTCACCTGCTGTCATTTGGAAAACACTAAATCACAAGGGAAGGAGCATGCAAGGTGAAGGTAATAAAGATCTCAATATATCAGCTGGAGGTTGTACCCTCTTCTTAGTCTCCCGGGGCTTCGATTCAGCCTTCTTGATGCCGCCCTTGGCGGCTGCTGGCTTAGTAGCCGTGGCACTGAGCTTCGCAGGCTCCTTGGTGGCACTGAGCTTCGCAGGCTCCTTGGCCTGCCCTGCAACTTCGGCGGGCTTCACGGCCTTCAGGGACGCCATTCTTGTATGCTGCTCTGTACTGGCACTGAGGAAGACTCGGAGGCTTAAGCTGCTGTGGTACTTGATGAATTGGGAATAGATGGCACAAGGTATTTATAGGCTGCTTGTTGCATCTCCCAAGTGTGCTGAGTACAAATCCAAGATGAGCGAGAATAAAGTTGTCCTGAATTATTGTAGCAAGTGATCGATGGAACTACGCAGCTGGGTGCTTTCTTGAAGAATTGGAATTGGATGCCTTGTAGCCTGGTAGGAGGTTGCAAGTTACCGGACGTGAAGCTTGCCATTCGAAATGTTTGAGTTATATTATTCTGTTAGTCGGTGACGCACAATGGCGACAAGAAGAATGTTCGAAATGGATAAAAACTTAATACACAAGAGATTTTCTTAGTGTAGATGCTAGATGAAGATCATATCTGTAAGTGCGTTGTATAATCTTGTTCCGTAGCTGATGCTTGGAACTGATCTATGATGCAATGGTAATCTTGTTCCGTAGCTGATGCTTGGAACTGATCTAATGATGCAATGGGCAATGAGATGTCTGGATGTTGACGTACGTACTCAACTACTCATTGCAGACCAGGCCTCCCAGATCGAGCACAGTAGTGGCCCATGTTCTAATTTCTTTGGGTTACTTCTGAGCACTCGGATTCAATGCAACTTTGCCTGCGCCAGTCCCACTAATGGGCCGACTCATTTAAACGGTTTGTTCTTTTATGTTTTCTTTTTTATTTTCTTTTTTATTTTATGTTTATTATACAGTTTTTCTTTCTTTTTCATTTTCTTTTTATATTAAGAAAATGTTCACGTTATGGAAAAAGCGTTCATGTTTTTTTAAATGTTTATAGTCCAAGAAAATAATATTCATGATATTCAAAAAAAAGATTCAAGGGTTTTAAAAATTGTTTATGCAGTTTTAAAATACTTCACGAGGTTAAATAAATACTTTAAGATATAAAAAAACTTATTGATTTGAAAAAAATGTTCTGGGGTATTTTACAATGTTCATGAGTTCGAATTTCTATTTACACCATTGAAAATAAAAACTTTCATAATAAATATATGCTTGATAAAATTATATATTTATTGAAAAACAAAAATATGATTTTTATTGCAACACATCTCGAGGGGTTAAGGATAGGGCTGGAATCGAGCCGAGCCGAGCCGGCTCGAGGCTCGGCTCGGTCAGGCTCGGGAAAACACGAGCCGAGCCTGGCTCGGCTTGCACCTGAAAAATTAGCAGAAAGTGGGCTCGTGGCTCGGCTCGTCAGGCTCGAGGCCGAGCTGAGCCGGCTCGCGAGCCTCAGCAAAATTTTTTTTTTTACACATGAATCGATCAAATTATCAAAGACAAATCGTGCTGGCGTTGACCCCATCCACGCATCGTGCCCGTGCTTTGTCTCTCCTTCCCCATCCACGCCGCCACCACCACCGCCGCCGACGCCGGCCGCCATCACCGCCGTCCGCCTGACCGCCTCCCATGGATCGTCGCCTGAATCGCCTCCCCCGTAGCTTGCCTGGGCAGTGGAGCCGTTCAAGGTCGGCCGTCGCACAACTCCCCGCTCGACAACGACGCCGGGATCGCCGTCATCGCGCACGCCTTCAGCCGCGGCGTCACCTTCTTCGACACCTCCGACGTCTATGGCCCCCACACCAACGAGACCCTCCTCGGCAAGGTCGTCCGTCCTTCGCTTGTTTGATTTCTTGATTCCTTTCTCGATTTGTTTCCTTCTGTACCCGAAGAGGATTAAACCAAGTGTGCGAATCTTGGCTGGCCCAGGCGCTGAAGCAGCTGCCGCGGGAGCAGGTGCAGGTGGCCACCAAGTTCGGGGTCCAGCGGGACGCCCACGGCACCATCGTGTGCGGCCGGCCGGAGTACGTGCGCGCCTGCTGCGAGGCCAGCCTGCGCCGCCTCGGCGTCGTCCACATCGACCTCTACTACCAGCACCGCATAGACACCACCATCCCCATCGAGGACACGGTCTCTTCATCAATTTCTTTGTGCTGGGAAATCCTGTGTTTGATTGGTGCCGTTGTTCACTGCCATTCTTGCGCCAAAACTGCTGTAGATTGGTGAGCTCAAGAAGCTGGTGGAGGAAGGGAAAGTCAAGTACATCGAGAACAAGCTTCTTTATCTGAAAATGGAAGAACTAGCCAAGAAGCACCAGTGCAGCCCTGCTCAGCTAGCTTTAGCTTGGGTTCTGCATCAAGGGGATGATGTGGTTCCGATACCAGGTTAATGTTGTAATCCCTTTCCATGTCATTCATAGCATTTAATGTTGAACATGCATGGTAATTTTGTCGAGTCTCATTCACATAGTGGCGAAATAAGTGAAGATTGTCTTGCTTCCACGTGCTTTCTGATAAAAGGGAAATACTATGTAGTTTTAAGAAATGTCAATGAAATAAAAGGGATACAAACAAATATATTTCCATGCTACATCAACCAGGTTAATGTTGTAATTTGTTTGCTCGTGTGATCGACTTGTTGTCATGGATGCCACTGTTGTTTAGTTCATGCCACTGTTATATATCCATGCTCTCTTGCTGATTACAATTGCAAAGTGTTACATTTTTGGCAAAGACCATGTCAATTTTTTTTATTTCATCGAGCCTTCGAGCCGGCTTGCGAGTTTCACCGAGCCGGCTCGTCGAGCCTCGAGCCTTGTCCGGGAGGTCAAGGCTTGGCTTGCACCACCTTCGAGCCGAGCCGAGCCCGAGCCGAGCCTTGTCGAGCCCGAGCCGAGCCTCGAGCTTCAGGTCCAGCCCTAGTTAAGGAAGTCACCCCTTCAGGTGGTGCGGGGCACGCTGCAGTCTGTGAGCAGAACAGTAACTATACACATATTAACATATAGTAATATTTTTAACTTGCCAAGTGTTCACATTAGAAGCGCAAAAGTATTAAAACAAATGCATTTGAAACTGATTGTAAAAAGGGTGTGTAGCTCAAATCGCTTGTCCGAGTCACTATTGACTTAGCAAAACTAGATTCCACTTGAGTATGTTCCGGCAAATATTTTGGGATTTTGTTACCACTTGATAATGCATTGGTTAACGAGTAGAGATTATTAACTCCTGAGCTCCAGTGCTCCCATTTGTTAAAAAAGCTCAAAAATCGTATCTACAAATTTTAAAAAAAATCTGGCATGTTGCCAATGAAGTATCCCAACAATGTCGAAATCTCGATTTGAAATACTTTGTAGTCTGAGATACACAAAAATGACAAATGTGTGGATCTAAATATACACACTTTCAAATCTACAAAATATACAAATATTTTGTCATTTTTGTGTTGCTCATAATATAAAATATTTCAAATAGGGATTTTGCACTTTTGTGGGATAAATCATTGACAACATACAGGATGTTTTTTGTATTGTTTGTAAACTTATAATATGATTTTTTAAAAGAAAAAATAGAGAGAACATTGTAGGTCAGGAGCCAGAATGACTTTCAGATTGGTTATCACCCTATATTTGTTGAAAATATAAGCAATTTAGCTATTGATTTAATCCGCGAAAACAGTAAATAGTTTATGACTAGAATAACCAGAATTATACTAATCATGCGATCTACTTGAATAGTAGATAAATAGAACGAATCTAAAGCAACTACTATAAGCAGAAACTGTAGCAGTATCGTAAACAGGAAGATCAAGTAATCATACGGTGCAGCGGCAGCCGAAGCGTTGGCGTTGCTGTTGTCGCCCATGTCGTCGATGAAGAGGCTGCCGATGTCGGGGAAGAAGTCGTCGTTGGGGAAGAACTCGATGCCAGTAGTCGCGCGAGTGCGCTCCCCAAAAACCTGATCGCCCCTCTCCCGTACAGGATCACAAGAGGCGGGGTTCCGGAGGCCTACTGTCCCTTCAACCGGTGCACGCCGGAAGACGGGATGGAGAAGACTTGGAAGACGGCGGCGCAAGGTTTTGGAACGGTGGTGCGAGACCATGTGTTGCGTATATGTGCCAAAATTGGCTTGGTTCGGTTTTATATAGTGCAGGTTGGGAGTCAAAGCAGCCCTCATAAACGCGTCCGTTTATGATTTAGAAACTGCCGTATTAAACACGTCCGTTTATGAATTAAAAACGGTCACAATAAACGTGTTTGTGAATCAGAAACGGCTGTATTAACCGTGTCTGTTAATGAATTAGAAACGGCCGTAATAAACGTGACCGTTACTAATTAATCAATGACTCATTAATTTTCCCAATTAACAAAATATAATAATGTGCCAATGAGAATTTCTGAATTTATCTTGGGCTAGTAAATACTAGTAAATTCCAACAATCCCCCACAAAGTCTCATTGGCTCATATCTCATCATTCAGTTCCAAAACATTGTTTTATATACCGGTACTCAGTGGAGACTGTTAAGTTGAACTTCCACTTAGAAACTTATGCTACACTAGATCACAACTTGGATAGTGGACTATGCCTTGAACTACAAGTTTGCTGCGACTTAGTTTCACACAAGCCCTTGACCAATACTGAGCTGCCGCAAGGCTTCCCCGCGGGTGGAGCTTATGCGTCATACTCCAAGACCTTTCATGAGTTTATTAAAGAGCACCCAACTCTCACGGACTGCGACGTTTAACAGTCAGACTCATATAGGTGTATTCCTCAAGAGATGCTCTGCAGGACAACATCTCCGCTTATAAAAGTAAGCCACTTGGAATACATTAAGATAAATATCAACCTGCCATACAGAATAGAAGAGTATTGCATCTTCATGGAGTGGGAAATATAATATAAGGATACTCTCCTCTCAGCTGCCCAACAGCTTGTCTCCCACTTCTAATTCACGGGATCTCCGATCACATAGAGTAGGTTACCACTGTGGACAACTCATACCGTGGGTCTCAAACCCATCTCCCTCGATGCACTATCTATCACATTACGTGATAAACCCTTTGTGAAGGGATCTGCCAAATTCTTAGACGTTTGGATATAATCCAACGCAATGACTCCGGAGTTCTTTAATTTTCGGACAGATTTCAATCTCCTCTTCACATGCCTTGATGACTTCATATTATCCTTAGAACTTTTAATCTTGTGTATCACAGTTTGATTATCACAGTTCATAAGGATAGCGGGTATTGGTTTTTCAACCACAGGTAAGTCCATCAAAAGCTCTCGAAGCCACTCTGCTTCAACAGTGGCTGTGTCCAACGCTGTGAGTTCTGCTTCCATAGTTGACCTCGTTAAGATGGTCTGCTTGCAAGACTTCCAGGAAACAGCTCCACCACCGAGTGTAAACACATAACCACTCGTGGCCTTAATCTCATCAGCATCAGATATCCAATTTGAATCACTATAACCCTCCAGTACCCTCGGGTATCCAGAGTAGTGAATTCCATAGCTCGCAGTGCCTTTTAAATAACGCATAACTCTCTCGAGCGCATGCCAATGATCATCTCCCGGATTAGAAACAAACCGGCTCAACTTGCTCACAGCAAAAGAGATGTCAGGCCTCGTGGCACAAGCCAAATACATAAGCGAGCCAATAATCTGAGAATATCTCAGTTGATCTCTAGCAGTCTGTTGATTCTTTCGAAGCAACACACTAGGATCATATGGTGTCGGAGAAGGCTTACAGTCGTCATACCCGAATCGACTCAAGACCTTTTCCACATAGTGAGACTGAAGCAGTGTAATCCCACCATCACCATCTCTCAGCAGCTTGATGTTCAAGATAACATCGGCTACTCCTAGATCCTTCATCTCAAAGCAACGAGATAAGAAATCCTTAACCTCCTTGATTAGATCAAGGTTGGTTCCAAAGATCAGTATGTCATCGACATACAGACAGAGAATAACTCCCTCGCCCCCACCATAGCGATAGTACACACATTTGTCAGATTCGTTTATAATGAAACCTGCAGCAGTTAAAGTTCTTTCAAACTTTTCGTGCCATTGCTTAGGAGCTTGCTTAAGGCCATATAAGGACTTCAACAACTTGCACACCTTTGCTTCCTGACCAGGTACTACAAAACCATCGGGCTGATCCATGTAAATTTCCTCGTCTAACTCTCCATTTAGGAAAGCTGTCTTCACGTCCATTTGATGAACGAGAAGCCCATGTGAGGCAGCCAATGAAAGTAGCACTCGAATCGTGGTCAGTCTAGCCACAGGTGAGTAAGTATCAAAGAAGTCTTCACCTTCTTTCTGGGTATAACCCTTGGCCACAAGCCGCGCCTTGTACTTCTCAATAGTACCATCAGGCCTAAGCTTTTTCTTGAACACCCACTTACATCCTACAGGTTTACACCCATAAGGACGATCAGTGACTTCCCAGGTTCCGTTAGCCAAGATGGAATCCATCTCGCTACGAACAGCTTCCTTCCAGTAGTCAGCATCAATAGATGCATAGGCTTCTGAAATGGTACTAGGGGTGTCATCAACAAGGTACACAATGAAATCATCACCAAAGGACTTTGCAGTCCTCTGTCTCTTGCTCCTAACAGGAGCTTCATTGTCATCCTCCACAGGGTTATCAGTGTGTTCTATCGAAATGGTAGGTTCAGGAATAACAGCTAATTCCTGACTAGATGTGCTAGGTATCTCCTGATTTGATGAGCTAGGCATACCCTTCATGGGAAAGATATCCTCAAAGAAAGTCGCATCCTTCGACTCCATAATCGTACCAACATGAACGTCGGATACCTCAGATTTGACTACCAAAAATCTATAACCAACGCTATGAAAAGCGTAGCCCAGAAGAACACAATCCACGGTTTTTGGTCCAAGCTTGCGCTTCTTGGGAATTGGAATATTGACTTTCGCCAAACAGCCCCAAGTACGTAAGTAAGAGAGTTTCAACTTTTTCCTTTCCCATTCCTCAAATGGAGAAACAGTTTTATCTTTTATGGGAACTCGGTTTAGGACATGACAAGCTGTCAATAGAGCCTCCCCCCACCATGCCTGAGACAGTCCCGAAGTGTCTAACATGGCGTTAACCAAATCAGTTAGAGTTCGGTTCTTTCTTTCAGCCACTCCATTTGACTGAGGCGAGTAGGGAGGCGTCCTCTCATGTATTATACCATGTTCCGCACAAAACGAATCAAATTCATTGGAAAAATATTCTCCACCACGATCAGACCTTAGCCTTTTAATCTTTCGATCAAGTTGGTTCTCTGCTTCAGCTTTATAGTTTTTGAAGTAGTTTAAAGCCTCATCTTTTGTTTTCAGAAAATACACATAACAATATCTAGTGGAGTCATCAATAAGCGTCATGAAATATTTCTTTCCGCCTTTTGTCAACACGCCATTCATCTCACAAAGATCTGAATGTATAAGTTCCAGTGGCGCCAAGTCTCTTGCCTCCGCAGCCGTATGAGACTTGCGAGGTTGCTTAGCTTGCACACACACTTGACACTTGGAACCTTTGACAGTAGTGAATTTCGGAATTAAATCCAAATTAGCTAGCCGCGTCATGCAACCAAAGTTAATATGACAAAGTCGTGAATGCCAAACATTATATTCAAATTCGTGACAAATATGATTAATAACTTTGGTGCAAATATCTGACAAAGATAGGCGGAACAAGCCTCCGCACTCATAGCCTTTACCAACAAATTGTCCATACTTAGATATTACAACTTTATTGGACTCGAAAACCAACTTATAACCATCTCGACACAGAAGAGATCCGCTAACGAGATTTTTATTGATGGAGGGCACATGATGAACGTTCTTCAGGCGCACGGTCTTCCCCGAAGTAAACTTCAGATCGACCGTACCAACACCACGAACAGAAGCATGTGAGTTGTTCCCCATCAGCACGGGAGAAGTCCCTGTGACCTGGTAAGAAGAAAACATGGAAGCATCAGCACAAACATGTACATTGGCACCAGTGTCAATCAACCATTCAGGAGAATGACAAACTGAAAGAATGGTAGGAAATATACCGTACCCAGATTCCTTCATCTCAGTGTCGCCGATGACAACATTGGCAGTCTTGCCGCTGTTCTCCGATGTGCGAAGCTCATGGCGGTTAGGACAGCGAGGTGCCCAGTGATTCGGATCACCGCAAACATGGCATGCTCCCTTCCTTGGCTTATTGTTGTTCTTCTTGAAGTTGGTAGACTGTGAAGGCTTGTGCCTATCGTCAGACTTGCCTTTACCCCCGATTTGTTCTTGTTAAACTTGGGCTTGTGGGCGGCTGGTAATTCTTCTTCTGTACCACATGGGCACTAGAACCAGCCTCAGCAACTCGAGCACGTGTATCCTTTGCTCTCGCCTTCTCTTCAACATCAAGCGACCCAATGAGATCCGAAACGGAAAACTCTTGTCTCTTGTGTTTCAGAGAAGTAGCAAAGTTGCTCCACGAAGGTGGAAGCTTGGCGATAATGCCACCGGCAACAAACTTGTCCGGTAAATTACACTTAAAGTGCTCAAGTTCCTTAGCGAGTGACTGTATCTCATGAGCCTGCTGTACAACAGAGCGCTCATCAGTCATCTTGTAGTCATAGAATTGCTCCATGACGTACAGCTCGCTGCCAGCGTCCGAGGCACCAAACTTGGCCTCGAGCGCATCCCACATGTCCTTGCCGTTATCAAACGACATATACGAGTCCACAATGGAGTCGTCAAGAACACTCAGAAGGGCACCCTTGAAAAGGGTATCGAGCTTCTCAAAAGCTTCCAGTTGTTCAGCATTGAGATCGCCCTCAGGCTTGCCTTTGGTGGCAGCATAGCAGTTACTGTTTTGAAACCAGTAAACTGCTCTCATGCGCCACCGTTTATACTGTACCCCTTTGAAGGGAAACGGCCTCATAGACGCGAGAAAGCCAGGCGCAGCAAATTGCCTATAATCAGGTTTTTGGATTGTTGAAAATATAAGCAATTTAGCTATTGATTTAATCCGCGAAAACAGTAAATAGTTTATGACTAGAATAACCAGAATTATACTAATCATGCGATCTACTTGAATAGTAGATAAATAGAACGAATCTAAAGCAACTACTACAAGCAGAAACTGTAGCAGTATCGTAAACAGGAAGATCAAGTAATCATACGGTGCAGCGGCAGCCGAAGCGTTGGCGTTGCTGTTGTCGCCCATGTCGTCGATGAAGAGGCTGCCGATGTCGGGGAAGAAGTCGTCGTTGGAGAAGAACTCGATGCCAGTAGTCGCGCGAGTGCGCTCCCCAAAAACCTGATCGCCCCTCTCCCGTACAGGATCACAAGAGGCGGGGTTCCGGAGGCCTACTGTCCCTTCAACCGGTGCACGCCGGAAGACGGGATGGAGAAGACTTGGAAGACGGCGGCGCAATGTTTTGGAACGGTGGTCCGAAACCATGTGTTGCGTATATGTGCCAAAATTGGCTTGGTTCGGTTTTATATAGTGCAGGTTGGGAGTCAAAGCAGCCCTCATAAACGCGTCCGTTTATGAATTAAAAACGATCACAATAAACGTGTTTGTGAATCAGAAACGGCTGTATTAACCGTGTCTGTTAATGAATTAGAAACGGCCGTAATAAACGTGACCGTTACTAATTAATCAATGACTCATTAATTTTCCCAATTAACAAAATATAATAATGTGCCAATGAGAATTTCTGAATTTATCTTGGGATATTAAATACTAGTAAATTCTAGCAATATTGTGACAAGTTATCATGTGTTGAATTTGGTACCGGTCCCAAGTGACTTTATAAATAATGTGTGAGTACAAGGCAATTTTTTATCGAAACATAGTCATCTGTAGTCTAGTTTTGAACACTAAAAAAATAACACGCTATAGCGTCAGAGAATTGTATGCTAAATAAATCAGTATACAAAGTCTCGCTAATAGCACGCGATAGAGTGATACATCATGCTAATAGCATATTTTAAGGTCAGCGATATTTTGTTATGTCACGCTATTTTTTTCCTTGGTTTTTGAAGCTCTCTTGATATCATCACTAATCATGGGTTGGTATATGTGTCCCTGACAAAAAGAAGGGGTTGGTAATTTGGTATAAGTGAAGATATAACGAGCAGCATCACTTGACAAGTGTTGCCTGTTAGCTCCATCCATACCGATTTAATACGCGATGTAACGTGTGCCCTCTCACTCTCAAGTTATGATCGAACCTCACGTGATGCCTGCCTCCTACCATTACCGTACGCACGGAAGGGATCTCGTCTCGGTATTATACGCACACATATACATATACGGTGGCCTGGCGAGTCTCTTTATCGAGTGCCGTGCTGGAACAAAAGGCCGAAAGAGGGAGCACCACATTGTCCATCAATCAAGCCTGCCTCACGAGGCATAAATGACAGCCATAATAATACAATTATCATTCAAAGGTTCATCCATTTCCATCTCAAAAGCCAGAGACTTGCTCGACAGGGCAGTGAGCAAGCATCGCCGCATGGGCAGCGGTCCTGGCCTTCTGCTTTTCTTCTCCTGTGCTGTGCATTGCATTCATGAAGCTTTCTCCTGCTCATTGGCCATGGATGTGTACTGCCTGGCTGCACGGCCGGCCGGTCCGGCAGACTGGCGGAGCAGCCGGTTGCCTCCTTCGGTGGCCATGGCACGCCAAATGAAGAGTGACAACTGAGACCTATTCTTCTTCTTTTTCGGCCGGAAACTCTTTTTTTAATCTGCCGAGGTTCCTACAATTACAGGATGCAGTAAATATCTGATCCTTTTCTGACCCTCTGGTGGCATGCTGTGGTAGGAAAGACTTTGGTATTTACATGCATTGAGGTAAGGCGAGCTGGTTTCCTTTTCTTTTCCTCTGTTTTGTCCCAATGTTGTGTTTCTCTTACCTCTGATCCGAACAGGGTCTACACACCTCATGCTTATTAGCACGGCATTAGCACAGTTAATTCAGACATTTCAGCTCGTGTGAACCATGTACTAGGACTAGGACTTTCTAGAGCCAGCGTGGAGCTCCTTACATCATTACGGCCGCTGTTTTGCGTCTACAAACCCCCAACTTTTCCATACAAAAGTGTACTTAGCCTTGTCCTGTGTGTTTTAATTTTGTTGCTTTAGTTGCAACGACGAGAATGGATTGAGATGCTGTCGAGCATGGCTTCATGGGCGACGGCGCACGCTGTCCTGAGCACAACCCCATCCAATGATCATCCGAGGTGGCCTCTCAATTCGCAGGCCATCATTACCACTTTCTTGCGTGCTTAGTTAACACATGTTTTACTTAGCACGCCGTCACTTTAGGACGAGACGATGCAAGCCTGCGAGGACGAAGCAGTCTGCAGCAGTGTTGACAGAAACTGGCTGAAGAATTGAAAACTACTGCTGCTGTCGGGGAAACTCCATACGGCCTGTTGCTTGTTAATTGAGTTTGGCAGTAGTTCTGGTGAGATTCCAAATTATGTGGGGGCAGTACATGGTGGAGCTTCGTCGGTCGTTGTCAAGATCTTTTTTTTGATAAACAACATTTTATTACTTAATCGATTTAAACATTACAACCAGCCTATGCATAACAGGATGCTGAGATACCTTTTCTCTGAATTGTGCTAGCATCGTGCATTACTACCGTTAATCCAGCCAAACTGTTGCTCTACATCCAAACATATTCTCCAACATTTTGCCTGTGTTCAACTCCAACATTTTGCTACCACAATCCAGATTTCCTATTCTATTTCCGCATTCACAATTCCTCTCTTCGGATCTTGTATGTCGTTAAGTCTATGTTGTTTATATTCATTTTCTTTGTGCCTAGGGAAACGCCTCGTTCCGTGCCCGTAGGTCTAGTACCGGCGCAAGAAACGAAAAAGGAATCCACATGTGAAATCCTGTACGAGATTTACCTGCATCTGACATCATGAAGACATCAATCGCTCACATGAGATTAGAAAGGAGCGAGAACAGATACGGAGTAGTAACTTCTCTCCAAGCACGTCGCACCAGACTAACGATCAGGTCTTAAAGCGGGCGTCCTTCCATGCGCCATGATTTGGCCCATCGGGATATAGAGAGGAGCGAAGAATTTGACTCTTTGGAGACGACGACCTCTAGGCAGGCTCCAGTCACCTCACCGTATCTCTGTTTCAGTGTACTAATGACTGATGTACTGCTACACACTAGTAGCGGCCACTGGCGTTGCATCAGAACAGTCGGTGCATTGACTTTGTAGCAAGGTTTCTTTGAGTACAGATCCCGGGGTCTATTTAAAAAATTCAAAATTTATATTTATAAGTTTAAAAAATCTAAAAACATTCATGCATGTTGTCAATGATGTATCACACGAATGCAAAATCTCGATTTGGAATGTTTTATATTCTGAGCTACCTGAA
The DNA here is from genome assembly GCA_947311845.1 of Poa pratensis. NCBI lineage: Eukaryota > Viridiplantae > Streptophyta > Magnoliopsida > Poales > Poaceae > Poa > Poa pratensis. The sequence continues at coordinate 13,504,568 of CAMZMU010000057.1, forward strand.
AATGACAAATGTGTGGATCTAAATATACACGCTTTCAAAATTTAAAATATACAAAAAATGTCATTTTTGTAGCTCAGAATATAAATTATTTCAAATCGATATTTTACATGTTTGTGCGATACATCATCACAACTTGTAGGTTTTTTTTTAAGTTTTTAAAACTTTTAAACATATTTTTTAATAGAGGGAGCACTTGATCTCGCGGGCCAAAATGAATTTCCAGGTTTTTTCTTCTTGATTTATTTCATAAGATTAAGAAAGGAACGCAAAGAAGATACATCTGAAAAAAAGGCCCATATATATGCATTGCCAAAAAGTTGCTCGCATATTTGGACGGGAAATATTCTTTCTGTCATGACAAGTTTATAGAAAAAGGGCCGAGGAGGCGCCCACCTGATTATATTGACGCTCAAGGAGTTGACATTTCGATTTATTTACCTAGAAGAATTTTAATTGTTTATGCAATGTTCTCTTCTCTTGATTTTGCTCATACTTTTAGGCTCACAATCTAGACTCCAGAGTGAGTTCCGGGGGTTTCACAATTTTTGCCGGTGAGGTGGGTCCAACTGCAGGGAGAGTGTAGTTGGAATAGTGATACACGCGGAGCAATTACATATACACAAAAATAATTGACATTGTAAAAATAGACATAAGATTTATTTATTGATATTTTTTGTAGTCATGTAGTCTCGTTACAATGATTATTATCTACATATAGATCTAGGGGTAGATGGATGAGAACCAATTTAAAGGGAAAACTTGCCATCCAAGACTAATTTTTTCGAAAAATCCAGTGGAAAATTTATGGATAAATAGAAAATAGTATACCCTCTCCCTCATATCACATTAATTGGCTCATTAAAACTCTCAATGTGAGAAACATCAAGAAACTCACTGAAGGAAAAACAAAGTACAACCACTCAACATCAGTTTGAGTACTCGATTATCAGGATTGAGATTCAGGGATGAGGGTGTGTCAAGAATCGCCCCATAAGTTTTGCATCTATTCAAGTCTCATCATAACGATTCCACACATCTCTCAAAAGAGGATTTGGTAATGATTTAGTAAACAAATCAGCGAGATATTCACGTGACTTGGTATCCAAGATCCTCACCTCATTCATCCTCTGCAACTCATGCAAATAAAAAACATGGGATTGATATGCTTTAAGAGATTATTCTTCACATAACACGTCTGTAATTGTGCAACACAAGTTGCATTTATCGTCATAGATAATTGTGTGGGCATGTACGGCATTCAGTCCATACGTGTGTTGCATGTGCGAATCATTCATCAAAGTCATGCATACTATCGTGTTGCTTCATACATTGATATGATTTTTGATTGGTTCGTCGATGTCGATACATTACTTTGTTTAGACGATTTAGAAGAAATTATTGTTCCAATAAAAAGAAAAACACATCCAGTGTGTGACATGCAAGTGTGCGGGTCCGGCATGTAGCCTGCTTCTGCATAGCATGCCAATCACTAGTAGGAAAACCCTTAGTGGAGTCCTCGTATCTGTGGCGTCCTTTTTTTCGTGCGCCAGTGGTGTGTCGTATTTGGGTGCGCGACTGTTTTTCCTGTATCAGTGGCACGCATATAAGGACGCCAAACCATTGGTACACGGGACCCACGTGGCCACGCGGGCTAAAAGTCTTAGTGGTGCATGGTTTCCGTGGCACGCCACTGCCATCTTTGCATCGGTGGCGCGTCCAGCCAACACGCCACAGCCAGCTGATGAGTGGTGACCCGCGGCGACAACCGCGCGCCAGAGGTAAAGAAGTGAAGTTATTGGTTTCTCTGCCGACCGGTGCCCCCCTCCCCAGCTCCCCGTCGTTACTGCGTCCATCTACCCCCGCTCCCCGTCGTTAATGCGCTCATCCACCTACGCGTCCTTTAAAACCAAGGAGCCTCACAGCAGCCACTCTCCATCCCAATCCCTTCCCCTCCTCTCACGGCGGCCACTCTCCTCTAGATGGCCTACCCTCTCCCCTCAATGGTCGATGACTCCAACATGGACCGCACGCCCTGGGTGTCGACGATGTTGCCCAGGTTCTGGCTGCACAACTAGGAGATGACGTCCCCGAGCAGCTCCTCAACAATGGGCTCCTGGTCCCTCCTGGCTGTCGGCTGCCGGCCGGCTGGGACATAAGCGTGGACGGGCGGTTCGTCCGTCCTCTCCCCGACGCCGGCACCGAGGATATGATGGATCTCATCCTCGACAGGCGGAGTCGGCTACCGAACCCCGTCAAATCCGATCCGGTGTTCGATCCACACAACCCGTGCTGGCCGGAGCTCTTGGTGGTGGAGCAGGTGAAGCGGATCGAGCAGGGTGACGGCGATATTCGTACTCGGGGCCTGAAGAACGACGACAACTGGTGGCGCTTCTGGCAGGGGCGCACGATCGAGGAAGTCCTCGCGGACCCGACATCCTCTATCGTGGTTTGGAATGGGGATACCCTCAGGTACCTTCATGTAAATGTTTGAATCAAGGTTACCATCTAGTTAAGCAGTTACAACATTCATGAATTTCATTATTAAGTCCATATTTATTGCCACTGAGATTGAGTATCTAAAGGTTATACCATCCATGACTGGGGACTAAGTTTCCTCAAAATTGACACTTGGTCGTTGAGTTAACCCTTCAGCAGCGTGTATTGCTTTGTACCGAACCATCTCATTTCTTTATTTTCTCTTACGAAGAAAAAACACTTACGGACAACATGTTGAATGTGGGGAGGAGTTAGACCGACATGTACAAACACCTTCCATTTATTGAGAAATGATAATTCTGAGTTAGGTATTCATTGCCTAAGTTTGACATGATAATGGTGATGGCATCCATGGTGCTAAGTTATTGTCATCGGTTCTCCCATTTCGTTCTCTCGTGCTCCTGGTTTTCAACATCGAAGAAATAATTCAACATATTGCCTTGTGAGGGTTATATCCTAGCCTAACAGTCCGGGGTCCCCAAATGTTGGGCACAATGGTTCTCCGGTTGCAGAAAATGTTTTCGTGTATCTTTGTTGTAGGATTTCAATAACAAGGGGATATTTTTTTAAGAAACACATGATTGCAATGTTATGTCTAGAATACTACAATATTTATTCCACCAAGGATATTTGACTGCACCATACGAGAAGCAAAGACAAATCTCTCCAATAGATAGGCAAATAAACCTTAGCACAACGATCAAATAAATCTCTCCAATATGCCATGCTCTTCTTAATTTTAAGATCATCTTATTAGATATTTCAAAGGATTTGAGTTCTTAAGAGTTTCTCCTATAAGGAGTCCTTTGGATCCCCAGACTGGGGTTGTGAATTATATGAAATCCACTCCAAAGCCTCCATGTTGAATGTAATCTTAAGTTGAGCTCAAACCTTATTATCATCTCTCGGATTTTGCTTTGTATAATAGATGCACTTGTCTTATGGATTACCCAATATATGGTGTCAAAGAAAATTTATACTGAGTCTAGTCATGCAAAATATATCCTTTATTTCCAGTAAACCATGGAAAACACCTAATCATTCAAATATATTTTTACATTTTCTTACATGCAACCAAACAACTTCTACTCCATCTGTGCTGTATTACATGACCCACTTATATGTAGATACGGATGCATCTAGACATGTTTTAGTGTTAGATGCGTCTGTATCTACATATATAAGCGAGTCATCTAATATGGAACGGAGAGAGTATTACATAATCCCATGTTTTCAATTTATATAGGATTTTGCAGTCGATGAATTCAACATGTCATGACATCTAATTCATATGTTTTTCTGTTTCTAGGGATTAAAAAAACCGCTTGTCCAATTTGTGCAGCCTTTGTCTTTTGCAATATTTTCATGAGGAATGTCGAGATACAAGCACACTGAATATGACGACTCACCGAGTTGGAGTCAGATCTCTAGTGATTTCAGTGATTTTATTAATATATAAAAATGGTACTTGAAGTTTCAAAAAAATCAGATTTTTTTTTAGGTTCAAGGTGGTCGTATCCACCGTCCGAATAGATAGAAGAGATGGCCCAGTTTATAAGGGAATCCGGGCCCAAAAACCATACAAACTGTACAATGCCCTGTTTATAAGGAAAACATGACCGAAAAACCGCACAAGCAAGGTGACCCGCCGCCCACACGACGCAAATCGCCCACATGCCACAAACACACACCACCAGTTCCGGGGCCGCCGCCCTGACGTAGCAACCAGGACGAAGCTCCGCATAGCCCAAAGTCGAACCAGTCAGGGTCGATGAGCCTGCTGTCCACACAGCACCAGGACACCACCCAAACCCACCTGCTCTGGAGCCGTCGCCCCGACGTAGCAACCAGGACGAAACTCCGCCTTGCCCGGAGTCGAACCAGTCGGGTCGACGAAACTGCTGTCCGCGCAGCACCAGGACGCCACCCAAAACCGCACTAGGCCATGACCCTTGCCCCATAGGAACGTTGCCGCGTGGGAGCCCGAGGCCGCCGCCTCGACATACCGCCACCGTCCAGGGCCGCCACCCCGGCTTCCGCCCCCCGACCACAACGCCATCCTACCCGGCCTTCACGAAACCATTGCACCGCGAGGGCCAATGACGAGGGGTTAACTCATCAAATCACATGGTTAAGGACCTAGGGTTGAGATTATGGGGAGAGAACGTGGTAGTACTGGTAGTTTCGTCGGCTGACAAGCAGAGGAAAAGATTTACCCAGGTTCAGGCCTCCGGAGAGTAACACCCTACTTCCTGCTTGTCTGGTATTGATCGTGTGAGATTATGCGATTACAGGGGAGCTCCGGCGAGATGTCGATCTCGCTAGGGCTTTTGGTGGTTCGAGTATGGCTTGTCCAGGATCGACGGCCCTCCCAGCCTTTATAAGAAGCTGGGTCTCGGGAGTCCGTAACCGACCCTGTTTACATGTAAGGAAAGTATAAACCGACTATGCCTATGTCTAATCTTGGAGGGTACTCCATCTTGTTGGGCCTTTCGTCATGGGCTTCATGTAGGCTCTTGATAGCTGGGCCTTAGTCGACACGTGCACCAGGTACCCTTATGGTAGGATACCCGAGATGTATATCCTTGTCAGCCAACAACTCCAAGGCGACGCCTTCAAGAAGGTAGCGACGCGTCCGTCGCCGCCGCCCGCTCCAATGGAGCTTAGGTTTTCACCCGGAGGTGTTGCAACCGCTCGCGTCGGATGGCATCAAAACTCCCCAAACGACGCAAACAAGAAGAGAACGGCGCCCGGAGGCACCGCCGTCATGGGCCCGACCAAGTCGGGGCAAGGCTTTCGCCCGGAGCTCGATTTGTCAGCGAAGCGCAGGGAGCAGCCAGCCAGTCAGGGCGACACTGTTGCCGACCACCGAGCCTCCATCCGGCCAGCTGCACCGGTCTTCATGCCCTCGGGAGCGGCTACCTTCCATGCGTGCCGCAGCCATCACCCCACGAGGGCCACCACGAGCCGACGGCGAGCGCCTCCGCCTCGCCGGCCCACACGCGCCGCCGCGCATCCTGCTCTGCCCGCCAAGCCCGAGCCGACGGCCTGCGCCCCGGTCCGAACGCCCGCAGACCGGGCCCGCCCGATGCGGCCGCCACGCTCGCCGGCGCCAGCCGCACGAACCACCTCCGACCTGCAGAGGGCCTTCACATGCGCGGCGGCGAGCGCCTCCGCCGCGCCATGGCCTGATCTTCCGGTCCCCAGATCCCGCGCTCGAGGAAAAATGAACCATCTCCCCGCTGCCACCTTCCCAGGGGCGCTCGCGGCTTTGCCGGCGGCCCCTCCGGCGGGGGCGAAGCGGGGGTGGGGCGACGGGGGGCCCTACGGCGGCGGCGGCTAGGGTTTTCCCCCGTGTCGCCCAGAGGAGGACGATGCGGGGGTGGGAGGGGTGGTCTACTCCTGATAGCTCGGAAGATTCGGCATATCCAGAAAATTTTGTATAGATACATAAAGCTGATATCTAGGAGCCTCCAAAATTTGTGAATAAAATACTTGTATTTAGGGCTGAAAAGGAAAAAAAAATACGGCTCTAATCAGGAAAAAAACTCAATTTTGGCCATCACATTTTTATCCTTTGTGTATATTGCATTTGAAAAGATAACTCGATTAGAATTTATACCTACATTTGAAGTGTAAAAGAACTGAAAATTTGAATTTTCTTTTTAAAGCTCCTTGTAGCCCGAGCTCGGAATACTTCAATGTAACATGCATTTTTTTTAGATTGACTTATTTGCTTACATTTGTTTTGTTTCTTGGAATCGGTTTTCAGACTTCAGAATACTTCATTTAGTTGGTTCTTTGCTAAATGTACGATAAAAAAAATATGCAGATCGGTTGACGTACCAAAATATAAAATGTTTTAGATATTTCAATATGGACCACATACGGTGAGTGGATCCACACACTAATACTCCATCCGTTCTAAAATAGATGACTTATCCAGATGTGCATAAATGGAAGTCATCTATTTATCCAGATGTGCATAAATGGAAGTCATCTATTTTAGAACTGCATCCAGATGTGCATAAATGGAAGTCATCTATTTTAGAACGGAGAGAGTATGTGTCTAGGTACATCCGTATTAGTAAAATGCTCAATATCTAAAACTAAAACATCTTATATTTTTATACGGTGGAAGTAGTAGTACATACTAGTATTAATTTTATCAGCACATATCTGAAATTACGATACTGACACTTCCTAGTGCTAACTAGTGCTTCATGGAGCTGCCCTTCTTTTTCACTCACACCGTGACCGCTAAGCAAGCAACAAACAACTTGTAAAAGACCCAAAACGAAAATGCTCTCTACGCTTCCGTTTTCCGAGTAGCTCTAATGAACACCACATGCATTATTCCATAACCAGGATACCATAGAAAAAGACTACCATAAAACACAAGAAAAAACAGCTCAAAGCACAAGGGACGGTGCGCGCGATCAAACTCTAAGGAGGTAGACGCTAAGCTCCGGCCCGACGCTGTTGGCGTTGCTGCTACTGTCCGGGTTCATCATGTAGAACGCCTCCGAGTCCCGGGAGCCCACTACGCGCTCGAACCGCGCGCGCATGTACATGACGTCGCCGTCGCCGCCTCCACACGACGCCGGTATGACCCCGGCACCCATGGAAACGGGCTCCAGCGCGCGCAGCACGCGCCAGTCGGCGGCGCCGCACTCGCGCCGCACCGCGTACCCGCAGCCCTTGCCGTTGCAGTACGCGCGCCACACCGTCTCCTCCAGCAGCTTCCTGCCCGCCGCGCCGGCGCCGGCGCCCGCAGGGAACGCGGGGGCACATTTGGAGCGCTCGCACTCGAGCGCGATGCGCATGAGGCCCGAGGCCATCTGGCGCACCAGCGACGCCGTGGGCGCGGTGAGCTCCAGCAGCAGCGCGGGGCACGCGCGCGGGTCGACCTGGAACGCGAGGTGGACGTGGCCGCGACGGTGGCCGTACAGCGTGCCGGTGAGACGCGCGCCGAGGCCGACCTGCCGGTGCCGGCCGGAGATCGCCGCGGCCAGCGCCGTGCGCAGGCGCGATACGGCCGTGCGGCCCGGCTTATTGTTCTTGCGGTGTTGCTGCTTGAGCGTCTTGGGTGGGGGAGACACGAAGTCCTCCGAGTGGAACGACGGGCAGGTGGAGGAGAAGGCCATGGAGGCCTCCGAGTCATGCTCAGCCTGCTTACCCGACCTGATCTTGACGAAACCTTCCTCGGCGACAGCGGTACTGGTGGCGCCGTGGCTGCTGCTCTTGCCGAGAACCGGCCACTTGAAGTGCCTACGGGAGAATGAGAATGAGGACTCGGGGGCTTCTCTCCATGATGTTTCTCATGGTTTCTTGCAGAAGCTGCTGTCTATTGCGCGCCTGTTGTGTGTGCCTAACTGCCTATGTATAGAGGATGGAGGGATGGGGTTTTGTACTGTAAGGAGAAACTGGTGAGCAGAACCCACCAAACTGAGCAGACAGGAGAGGAGAGGAGAAGAGAAAGAAGAGAAGAGAGTGTGTGTGGGAGAAACTATTTGGCTATGTCTGGCTCGGTTCTGTTTTGTTGTGTCTCGAGGAAGAAATGGAAGACAAGCTGCTGTGGGTCTGTAGACAAGCCCGGCACCGGCAGGCAGGCAGAGAAAGGGCTACTGTAGTATGATAAATGAAAAGTGATAAGATATAGACAGGCATGGCGTGCCTGCCTCCTGCGGCTGCCTGGTTGCTAGTACTCACTGCTAGCTCTATCAGCACATACGTAATCCTAGGCCTATTCGCACGATTTTAAAACCATAGTAACAGTTAAAACATAGGAACTTGACGGGATGGCATGTTGAGTCCTCTAAAAATGTCAAAATACAAGAATATCTGCGGCTGATTGCGCTTGATTGCATTGTAGAAAAAAAATACTTACAATTTTCCTTCCGAATGACTAGATGTATAACATGGTTGTCACTAGAACATTTTTTTTGTTTGGCTGTGGAGATTTTCTTTACATTTGCACGCAAAGTAGAATGATGAAATTTCCTATAGTTTCTAGCAGTCCGTTGGTTCCTAGTCATACGAACCAAAACAAACACTACAGAAAAAAACTGTGGAAATATTGAATCCTCCAAATTCTAAAATTTCCTGTGAACCAAAGATGTCCATGCTATACATGCCGGCAAAGATGTTTCAGACATCTCACAACTCGCGGGATACACGTGAGGAAAAGCTCCGGTAAAAATCGAATGCTCCAAATTCTTTCAAAACACCCGTGAGGCCGGTTTCCATTACCATGATGATACGGAACAACAAGTATCAAGCATCCGAGTGATGAAAACGAAACTAAGATACGGTGCAATTACGTTGGTTTGCCTGCATAACTGCATTGCGGTGCGTCTCTTCACTCAGAGTTGTTCACTGTGCTATATAAGCAGGTCTTTGTCCCGTGTCAGCTGACTTTAAAAGCTGGAAATGGTGTCACTAGTTTGACTGCTGATTAAACCCCGTCCTCCGGACACCATACGCGAAACATGGCAACCAGGTAATGAACCGGCCAACAATGTAGGTGAAATCCAGTTGAGCATGAAGATTTCATTGACAATGTTTTCCATTAGTTGGTGGCTCGTGCTGACTACCTTACATTGCTTGTACTATTTCGCTGTAACGTGCCGACTAATTTTATCGGGGTACTAATCGGGATGAGTGAGCAAAACATATTTGATGCCCTATTCAGGTACAGTCATTGATCATCATTCCTGGTGAGAAAGTACGGAAAATCAACTCGTCAGTAAGTTCTCGACTAAAAATGCAGATGCATACTAAACACAGATCCCATTGGAATGTCAGAGACATACGCAGTTAAGCATGTTGAATCTTGCCCACCCCTGTCTGTTAGCCCAAATGCCTCCAAGCTGCCTCCCCTGAGAAGAGGGATAAGCAGGAAAGTACAGTAGCACGGCTGAGCCTAATATGTCCCCACAATGACACTCAGATCCTAATTGGTCCTCACAGTGACGCTCATATGATATCATGGCAGCATCCAGGCAGCGGTTGTCACTACACTCGTGGTAAAGCACTAGAACGAACGTATGCGAATGAAACCAGGAAAAGGAGGTGACAAAGGCCGCTGTTTTTTTCAACTCTTGGGATCAGTGCGGTCGCCAGTACAAACGACACGGTAACAAATCACCAAAACTGCAAAAGTTGCAGCTTTGACCATGGAGGCTAATGAGAATTACACGATCTCTTTTTAGACATGATTTTAAGAATGAAAACTAATGATCGAGTTTCAAGTGGTTTGATTCGGCGGCGTTTGTGGGTTGTGTTCCTTCAAAAAAAACGTAGCTTTTGGAGAACAATTCTCCAAATCCATTATCCATCTGTTGTCAAGTGATGAGCAGTGATTACTGTTCGGCGTCGATCACTGTTGCTCTGCGTCGATCATTGTTGATTGTAATAACGTGATTGTGTGAATTCTCGATGTCTTAGCTAAGCTCTTGATATAATTGCTGCACAAACCAGGTGCAATTGCAGAAAAAAAGCATATGATTTTTTGGATGATTGTATTTTCGGAAATGTCTTCCACATGACCACAAAGCATGTTTGAACCATAGAATCGACACCCATTTCATTTTTTTAGCAGAGGCATGAGATCTATGCTCATCATTGGAAAAGGGCACCGACAATCTCTTGGAGAAAAAAAAAAGAGAAGCTCTCACCGGTCAGGATGATAACACTAGGATGCTGAGAGAGCCGTGTGGCATCCCCTGTTATAAACGATAGGCAAAGAAACGACGAAGAAAGCGGAAGATCAACCAACGGGGACACGAGATTTAACGTGGAAAACCACTCCAACAATAGAGGAGAAAAAACCACGGGCGTCAGCCAGCAATATTTCACTATATCGGGTGAGGTTACAAACGCCGGGGATTTACAACTTGCGACTTATCCCAACTGGCGGCTTACAAGATATATATATATATGGTGATAAAACCCTAAGTCGGCTGCAGTCCGACTCGGCAACGATGCGTACCGCTACGCTACGACCCAAGCCTCCGGCGACGGGCCTCCACTTCGCTTCGAAGTTAGCCTTTATCTTTATATGAATTTGGAACACATCAAAATAACACTCCACCTTGAGACAAATTCCATCTTGTAGCATGAGCGAGAACTTCACCCTGAAACAACAAAGAAAACACCTTCGGCGCCAAATAGCCTCTTGGGCTAAACAGTGATACCAACTAAGCCCGAGCAAAGGTCGAACTTAGTAACAGGAACTGGCTTTGTCATCATATCAGCAGGATTATCATGAGTGCTTATCTTGCATACCTTCAGCTTACCTCGTGCAACAACATCATGCACATAATGATATTTGACGTCAATGTGTTTTGTTCTCTCATGAAACATCTGATCCTTAGTAAGATAAATAGCACTCTAACAGTCACAAAACAGGTTAATGCAAGTATCATCTCCACAAAGCTCAGCAAACAAACCTTTCAGCCAAACCGATTCTTTACATGATTCAGCAACAGCCATGTACTCTACTTCAGTGGTAGACTGGGCAACAACGAATTGCAACGTTGCCCTCCAACTCACGGCACAACCACCAAGCGTGAACACATAACCTGTGAGGGACCTCCTCTTATCCAAATCGGGAGCAAATTCTGAATCCACATAGCCAGCGAGTCCCTCATCAGTCTTGCCGAACTTCAGGCAAGCATTGGATGTGCCACGAAGGTACCTGAAAATCCACTGAACAACCTTCCAATGCTTATTACCAGGATTAGGCATGTATCTACTAACCAAACTCATAGCATATGATAAATCAGGACGGGAGCAAACCATGGCATACATTAAGGAACCAACAACACTAGAATATGGAACTCTTGACATGTACTCAAAATCCTCATCCGTACTAGGACATTGTAAAGCAGACAATTTAAAATGAGAAGCAATAGGAGTACTAACAGATTTTGCATCATGCATGTTAAAACGATGAAGAACTTTCTTAATATAATTTTGCTGAGTAAGAAACAACAAGCCAGAATTTCTGTCACGGGTAATCTCCATACCTAGGATTTTCTTAGCAGCACCAAGATCCTTTATATCAAACTCACAACTCAACAATTTCTTCAATGTAGTGATTTCTTTCTTAATCTTGGCAGCAATTAACATATCATCAACATATAACAGCAAGTATATAGGTGATCCATCAACAAACTTAATGTACACACAACTATCAAATTCAGACCTCTTAAAGCCATGTGGCAACATAAATGAATCAAACATTTTATACCATTGACGAGTAGATTGTTTCAAACCGTATAAGGACCTTTTCAACTTACAAACAAGATCCTCCTTATCAGGTACTATGAAGCCTTCTGGCTGGTGCGTGTATATCTCGTCCTCCAACTCTCCGTGCAGAAAAGCAGTCTTCTTATCTAACTGCTCAAGCTCAAGATCACGCATAGCAACAGTACCGAAAAATGTACGAATTGAACAATGCTTCACAACCGGAGAGAAAATATTATTATAATCAACACCTGGAATTTGACTAAAGCCTTTTGCAACTAACCTTGCCTTTAACCTCGGAGGCTCACTAGGAGATAAACCCTCCTTTCTCTTGAAGATCCACTTACAGCGGACAACCTTCTTTTGCTTAGGCAAGCGCACAACTTACCATGTGCCATTCTTCTTGAGTGACTGCATCTCTCTTCTATAGCGAAAATTCACTTCTCGCGGTCACCCGGACCAAGAGCTTCAGTATACGTGGATGGCTCGTGTCCATGCTCCACCTGTTCTGCACAACTCAGAGCATAATTAACAATGTTACACTCCTCGATTAAACGTGGTCGAGGACCACAATTTCTCTTTTGTCTACGAGCAGCAATAGACTGATTTTGTTGCTGCAAAACAGGAGGTGAGTTCTGAACATTATCATTATGAGAGTCAGAATCATCTGCAGTAGCACCCTCATTGTCAACAGTGACATTTTCCTTTTCAACGAAGTGCTCCACCTCGACACGAACCTGCTGTTCTTCCTCAACAGAACTATCTGTCAAAACATCTGAGGACAACTTATCAAAGTACATAACATATTCATTGAAAACAACACGCTTGCTCACAAATGCTTTGCTAGTTTCAGGATTCCATAACTTATATCCTTTTACACCCTGTCGCAACAGTGGAACATGGGGTTCCCCTGATGCTGCCAAAGTGGGTCCACAACCTGGGCCCACCAAGAAGATGGACAAGGTAAGGAGTCAAAGCCGGTAGATGGGCCAGCCCATCTACCCCACGGAAGCACGACAAGTTCGACATCGACAAACTACGGCCAAGGACCAGGCGACCTCCCGGGGTCACCTGTCACCCGGCGAACAAGGCGGAGCACCCGCGGGTCCAAGTGCCCGGCAGGAGGCCAGGCACTTACCCGGGTTCGAGCCTCCGTACAGCGAAGAGGATAAGCACGCCAGCTCGTGCGGGAAGCTTGTAGAAGACTTGGGCGCCATGACGAAGGGCGCGTCTCTAGTGACATCGCCTTGGGCGTGGTCGGTGGGGCTGTCAGGCTCTATCCACCCCGCTTTCCCCAAAGGCGGACGACCGCACCTAACCACCGAAGATACTTGGACGAGAGGAGGCCACGTCGCCTCCATTAGACCACCGAGGGGTTTTCCCGCCTAAAACCCCTCACAATCCTCGTGTGCCCATGTCGGATCCCCTTAGCCTATAAAAGGAGGAGCAAGGCACCGAGGGAGGGGGAGGACAAGTTGCAAGTAGAGCTCAGGCAAGGCTAGACTAGGGCTGCGAGGGTAGAAAGAGAGGTGATCTCCTCAGGGCAGGATCTGCTCTTCGTCTACCTCCGGCCAGCACCCTGCCGGGTTCATCCCCAAGAACACCCTTGTAAACCACACCATGATGACTACAGTAATCCAGACATGCAAGAGTAGGGCTTTTAGCCTCCGGGCGGCCTGAACCTGGGTAAACTCTCTACGTCTCTGTGTTGTTTGCTTGATCTCCCCACCGAAGAGCTTGACGACCACCTCCCGGGTGAAGCGTCTTCCAGCCTCCTTCACGCCCTATGCCGAACCTAAAAAGGGGGTATACTTTACTCCCGGTGTCCGTGATCCGAGACACGACACACCCGAACCATAACCAATGAACACACACTTAACAGCTCTCGGCTGTAACTTTCCATTATCAACATGAGCATAAGCAGTGCAACTGAAAACTTTAAGCTGTGAATAATCAGCAGGAGTACCTGACCATAACTCAATCGGAGTTTTCTTGTCAAAGGGAATAGATGGTGACCTGTTTATCAAGTAACATGCGGTGGCAGCCGCCTCAGCTTAAAAACGCTTACTCATGCGAGCGTTGGAGATTATGCAGCGCACCTTGGAGATGATGGTCCTGTTCATCCGCTCCGCTACACCATTCTGTTGAGGCGTGTGCGGGATGGTGAGGTGCCTGACAATGCCTTCCTTCCTGCAATAATCATTAAAGGCATTCGAACAAAATTTGCCACCATTGTCAGTACGAAGTAATTTCACCTTCCTTTCTGTTTGCCTTTCTATCATAGCTTTCCACTCCTTAAAAGCAGCAAACGTATCATCCTTATTTTTCATGAAATAAGGCCAAACTCTCCTAGAGTAATCATCAATAATGGTAAGAATATAACGAGCACCACCATAAGAGGGCTTACGAGAAGGCCCCCAAACATCAGCATGTACATAATTAAGTGTACCTTTGGTGGTATGAACGAAAGCATTAAACTTAACTCTTGTGTGCTTACCGAAAATGCAATGTTCACAGAATTGCATCTTACCCAAACTGCAGCCTTGCAGTAGATCTCTCTTAATCAACTCTACCATACCAAGTTCACTCATATGTCCAAGACGCTTATGCCAAAGGTTAGTTTTACTTGGATCATCATTAGAAACATCAATAGCAATACCAGGCAAAGTGCTACCTCTAAGAACATATAATTTCGCAGAATTCATATCACCAACCATAATAATGAGAGAACATTTTTAATGCCTTCAGGAGTCTATTTCCGCCGGCATACTTGTACCCGTCACAATCAAGGTACTGAGCGAGATCAGATTTCTCGCCATGGTTGGTATGTGTTTCACTCCAGTCAACGTGCGTGTCATTCCATCATGTGTCTTGATCTGAACAGAACCAACGCCAACAATGTGACATGGGTTGTCATTCCCTACACGCACGAAATCTCCTGTCTGCACAGACTCATAAGAACGGAACTAATCTTTGTTACAGCAAATATGAAACGAACATGCAGTATCAAGAATCCATTCATCCTCATGAGAAACACATGCAACAAAAATAGCTAGGCAATCGCCATCAGAACTACCATCAACAACAGCAGCCTCATCGGCATCATTACCTTCATCTTTATTTGTTGGTTTGTAAGTACCTTTCTTTTTCTCCTTGTTCTGCAACTTCCAGCAATCAATAGTGTGATTACTCTTCTTACAATACCAGCAGAACTTGTCTCGTCCTTTAGACTTTGAGCGACCTCTGTCACCCTTGCCCTTATATCCATTGTTATTGTTGTAGTGGTTATCTCGTTGCTCAGGCATGCTTCGGATCTACAAAGCATCACCCTTGGAGTACTCCTCCTCCTTCTGTACCATGCCTTTCATCTTTTCCCTGGCAAGCAGGGCCTCATATACTTCCGCGGTGGTTAGTTCATCACGGCTTAACAGTATGGTGTCTCGGAAATTTGCCAAAGAATTTGGCAGCGAACATAGAAGTAGAAGAGCTAGATCTTCATCATCATATTTTACCTCCATCGACACTAGGTCGGAAACGATCTCCTTAAAGATCGATAAGTGATTCATTACTGAACCACCTTCTTGCAACTTGTGCATGGACAACTTCATCTTCACGTGCATCTTGTTGGTTAGATCCTTGGACATGCAGATCGACTCCAGCTTAGCCCACAGCGTCGCTACGATTTTCTCCTGCAGTACTTCTTGCAGAATATCATTAGACAGATGAAGTTGAATAGGTGATAAAGCCTTACGGTCTTTCCGCTTCTCATCGGCCGTCCATGTCGCCGCATCCTTGTCGCCGAATTTCTCCAGCGCATCGTCAAGATCATTGGACTGTGCGAGGATCGCACGCATCTTGACTTGCCACAACGAGAATCTCGTCTTGTAGTCCAGCAACGGTAGATCGAACTTCATCGATGCCATCGCGAAACCCTAATTTGAAACCAGGGCTCTAATACCACTTGTTATAAACGATATGCAAATAAGCGATGAAGAAAGCGGAAGATCAACCAACGGGGATACGAGATTTAACGTGGAAAACCCCTCCAACAATGGAGGAGAAAAACCACGGGCACCAGCCAGCAATACTTCACTATATCGGGTGAGGTTACAAACGCCGGGGATTTACAACTTGCGACTTATCCCAACTGGCGGCTTATAAGATGTATATATGGTGGTAAAACCCTAAATCGGCTGCATTCCGACTTGGCAACGACGCGTACCGTACCGCGGGGCCTGCCGCCCCCGCACCCCCGCAAGTGGGAAACCGGATGGGCTAACTTCTCCGCTACGTATGACCCAAGCCTCCGACGACGGGCCTTCGCTTCGCTTTGAAGTTGGCCTTTATCTTTATATGACTTTGGAACACATCAAAATAACACTCCACCTTGAGACAAAAATCCATTTTGTAGCATGAGCGAGAACTTCACCCTGAAACAACACAAAGAGAACACATTCGCCGCCAAATAGCCTCTTGGGCTAAACAGTGATACCAACTAAGCCCCAGCAAAGCTCGAACTTAGTAACAGGAACTGGCTTCCGGCGCCAAATACCAACTAAGCCACCGGCGACGGGCCTCCGCTTCGCTTCGAAGTTAGCCTTTATCTTTATATGAATTTGGAACACATCAAAATAACATCCCCACTGTCGAATATGTAAAGATGCTACTTAACAATGTTGTTAATTCGATACCATCTTAACAATCTATATCTCTTCTAAAGTAAAATCTCACTAACATGTATTAATGATTTTTCTGTCTCAACATGCAAGTTATCCACATCATAATCAATTATCCATGTCATTTCCACTAATATTTATTAATCACTACATGTAAACTATACACCATCTATCCCATAAACTATCCAATTGTTCATATTAATAATTTATAATAAACACTCATCTCACTTATCACCTACTCCTGATATAAACCGCTGGTGACGACGACAATACTGTATGTGAAAGCATCCCGTATCATAGCGACAAATCTCTTCGCCTAACAGAAACATTGTCGGCAACAACAAACAAATCATAGATATAAGAAAATTAAAATGAAAACAAGTTATATATTGAAACGTTCTAGATTGTTGGATAATCTGCCGAAAGTACAGGAAAGCACAATATCCTTGTGTCAAATTGGTTGTTGGGTAGAAATTCGCGCAGAAAATCGGTAGGTAACTGTTGAATCGACAGTAGTTACGAAAGGGGGAAATAGCTCAGTTGGTTAGAGTGCTGGTCTGTCACACCAGAAGTACTCAAGCAGGAATGGAGAAAATGTCTTCTGCTGCCATCTTATCTGCCAAAATGGACAAAATCTTCTCTTCTTCAAAAAAGAGGGGCAGGGCACTCTTCATTCTTCATTCGAAACTCATGAATGTCGGGTCGGAGGTTTTTGCCTTGTTATCAAAAGGGGTGTCGTGGGGTTATCACGGCAGATGTTACCATAGGGTAACTTGATGATTGGGGCAAGGCGCCTTGGTCCTTCAGGATATTGTCACGCTCGTTGGGGAAAAAGGGTTTACCCAGGTTCAGCCTCTCCATTGGAGATAAAGACCTACTTCCTGCTTCTATGTTATTGATCTCGAGGTCTCGATAACTCGGCTACGACAACAGAGCCGGGTTACGAGACAGGTTACAAGGGTTTCGCTTGATGGCGATGATATCGAACTAGGGTTACTCGATCTCTCTATCTATGTTCTGGGAGCCCGTTTATATAGACGCCGGGTCTCCCGAACTTACAATGAATACCAAGTTACATACGAGCCCGGAGTCCTACTCTAGGTTCTTCTTAACCTTCCGTAGCCTCCAAGTCACCCGGTTCCTTCCTTCACTCGGACTCCAGTTCTTCTAGGTCCTTTCTTCTAGGGACGAGTCATGTTAGGCATATTGGCCCAGCTATAACCCGGCCCACATCTTGTACACATCACCGGTCCAGGCCTTGGGCCGTCCGACTGATTCTTCCTTGGTCATGAGTATACCGGGTTATTATCCCCCCAACAGTAGTCCCCAAGTTTGACTTGAATAAGCTCATTGATTTCTTCACTTGATAATCTTGATCTTGATCTGATTACTCGAGGGTAACTGCTGATGGGATTATCCGAGTTAAACTCCTGAAAACAAAATAAAGATCATTAACACTGAATGGCCGGGTTATGTTTCAGACCAGCTCCTTTTGGCGGTTCTCTTATAACCCAGCTTTTCTCTTGTCCCAAAACTTTAAATGACTCGACTTTTATCTCGCACTTAAGTCCCTTTGGTCAACGACCAGGGAACATTCTCTAACACATTTTATCTTGTCTTTGACCCATGGTCAAACAGAATCTTAACGCCTCGATTTCTGCGCTCCTAGGGTTTCACCCTGGGCTATAAATAATGGGTCGCGGTGAATAGGGTTTCACTTTCCCCATTCACCTCGCCACTTCATCTTCTTCCTCAAACTATTCTCTCTCCTCTCTAGGTTTAGGGTTCCTATAGATCTCGCCTCGCCGCCGCCGGCCATCGGAGCTCCTCATTGCTGCAACTCACCGCCGGGGAATCTGTTCCGCGCCCGATCTCCACGAGATCCGGTAAATTTTTCACTCCTGCACTTAGCTTCCATCTGGATCTTGACTTGCTCTTCCTCGGGCTGTTCTTGAGCTCGTTGTTCTCCATTTCTTTTCTTGCTATTTTCTAGATCTTCAGATCTCATGGCACCCAAGGACCCGAGGAAGCTTAAGGCCAAGGCCAAGCCCGGTGATGGCGCCGCCGCATCGGCATCGAAGAATATCAAGAAAACAACCAAGCCCAGATCTGGGATTACGGCTAACTGGGCCAAATCCATGGCCACACAATCCAAGCTTGAAGAACTGGCTGAATCTGGTGTTCTTCCTCTTCAGTCGGAGATCGAGTGGAGAGGGGCTGAAGAGGAGACTCGGCCTTCCCTCCAAGAAGGTGAAGTTATCTGCTTTCTTGAGCATGTCACACGGGGTTTTCGTCCCCCGGGTCATCCTTTCTTTAGGGATCTTCTTCATCACTACAAACTCCGGGTCTTCGATCTCGGACCCAACTCCATCTTGAACATTAGTAACTATATAGTTCTTTGTGAATCGTACTTATGCATTCCTCCCAACTTAGCTCTTTTCCTGGAGCTATTCTTGTGCAAACCTCAACGTGAGCACAAGAATGACCCCCTCTTGGTCTGTGGCGGCGTTTCTATTCAACGCCGCAAAGGTTCTGCTATGCCTTCACTCGAACTTCATACTCATGTAAAGCATTGGCAAAAATCATACTTTTACTGCAGAGCCAAGATACCTTCTGGTGAACACCCTTTACCGGGTTATTCGGTCGAGCCCCTCGTTATCAACAGCAACATGAACTCCTTCGCCTCTGACACTGAGAGAGAAGCTCTCCAGCCTCTTCTCAAGAAAATCTTCGTTCTTGTTAAGCACGGCCTCCGCGGAACTGATCTGATCAAGACGTGGATGGGTTGGCGAATTCAGCCCAACAGTATTCGTAAGAAGCTTCTTTGCGATTACTCGGGCCATCTAACTGATTCCCTCCGTTACACGGAGAAGTCCTACCCAACACTGCGCTGAACAAGCTATCAAGGCCTTCCTTGCTGAAAAGGTTGAGACGATCAAAGATAATGGCCTTCTGCCATTCAGTAAGAATAACCCAGCACCACAGTGAGTCCCGACTGATAAATATCTTAATAACATATTCTTTCTCAATTGTATACTGATTATTTTACTTCTATTTTTTCACTAGGAATCTGATGTCTGGTGGCAAGTTGAGACTCCCCCTGCCACTCCTGAGGCAGATGAAGATGATGACGACGAGGCTCTGTCCTCGAGTGAAGAAGAAGAAGAAGAAGAAGAAGAAGAGAAAGAAGAAGAAGAAGAGAAGAAGAAGGTGAACTTGACTCCCTCCACTTCTTCATAAGCTTGATTGAAAACGAAACTCAATCCAATTTATCCACTGATGCCAATTTTATAATACCAGAGCCGACTGAAAAGGTAGTCACTCCTTCACCGGCCGTAGCTCTGAAGCCACTGAATCAGCTGCTACCGGAAAAAGGAAGGCTCGCACTATCTGTGCCAAGGTGCCATACTCTCGCATGTCCACAGAACCATATTCTTATCTTGCTATGCAAAAACTCAACCAAACTCTTCTTGAAAAATCTTCACAGAGATCTGATGAACCCTCTACCAAGAGGAGAGCAACACGGACCTCCCCTGGAGAGGATCCTCTTAACCCGGGAATCCCAAACCTTCCATCTCCACGCCGTCCTGGTACTTCCTTTTCCAACTTTGAACCACAAAAACATCCCTCTGATAGTTATCCTTTAGCTGGTCAAATCCGAGTTTCTAAATCATACTCTCTTACAGCTTCTTCAGGCTCCAGCAATGACCTCCCCGTGACTTTCAAGTCAATACCGGGTAATACGTATAATCTTCTGTTACTTGTATTTACTTTCATCAACTTTGCTTTCTTTTGCTCTTTCTTATATTATCTTCGTACTTGCAATTTCAGGGCGAAAGCTACTCTTAGTGGCGCTCCAAGCCCTCCCATTGCTGAGGAGGATAACTTGGAGAACACCCCTGAAAAACATGCTGAGCCGACTGATAAAGAGCAGACAACTGACCAGATGAATGTTTCTCCTTCTCCTGCTGAAAAACCGACTGATCCGAAGTCGTGATCACAGGAGCTCGCTTTACTGAGAAGATCTCTCCCCTCAATACTGCAACCAAGTTTGTTGCCTCTGAAGAGAAGTCCAAGCCGACTGATAATGGCGAGGCTTCCACTGTGCCACACTATGGCCATATAAACTTTGAAGGTCTGTTAACTGAGTACAACACACTGAAGCTTACTGAGGGCAAACTCGTGGATTCTCTTGTCCGAGAACATCAGGTACATCTTTTCTTTCATATCTTTTATACCAAACCTAGTCCCCAAGTATCGAGTAAACTGTCCTCAGTCACTCGGTACTTGAAAATATATATCTCTTATTGCCTTCATTTTGAAAACTTCAGAATATCCCAGTCCCCAAGTTCCGAGTTATCAGTCTACGATAAGATGGAACTGTTTTACTTTCTGATTTCAAATCTCATTAACTCTGACTTTCATCATAACAATACTTTCAAATCCTCATAACCCCCAAGTTCCGGGTAATATGTTCACAATTTATCTGGAACTTTGAAATGTGTTACTGAATAACTTGTAAAAATTTAAAAGACATACCAGTCCCCAAGTGCCGGGTGATCTGCTCTTCAGTCACTCGGAACTTGTATAAATACTCTGTCTGTATATAATTTACTATCAACTTGTTCTTTCTTGCCATTGCCGACTGAAATATATTTCAACCCCCATGTTTCTAACTTGCTATTCTTTTTTCAGAGGTATGTGTCCCATAATGACCAGGTACTTGCCAAGACCAACCAACTCCTTGAAGTTGAAACCAAGCTGCGCAAGGAAACTGAAACTCATGCTTCAGACTTGGAGAAAACGATTGAATCTCTAACTGCAGAGAACACCAAACTGAAAAAGGAGCTGGAAGAGGCTGGAGATAAGTACAATATCTGCTTTGACAAGATGGTCAGTAGCCAGAAATACTTGGACACCCTGAAAGACCATATCAAGGATATCCTCAATCCACTCATTGGTAAACACCATCTCTTACCACTTTTTCTATTTACTCGGCTTTCATATACTAACCCACTTCATACTTTTCAGGTGAGAAGGACGCTGCCATCAGGAGATCCTATCAGAGAAACTGAACTGTTTGAACACCATCATTCGGCAGTTCCAGTTTGGCACTTCTGAGATTATCAAGCGTGTCAAAAGCAACTGTACTCCTCCCCAATGATATACGAGTCCCTGCATCAGCTTTCCACAATCCCCGAGTGGTTGGACCTCTGGACGCGCTCAGCATGCCGGGTTGGCGCAATGCGCAGTTTAGCTCTAGCCAAACCTACAACCCGCGCCTTAACCTGGCTCCTTTTGTCAAAGGATTCCTCAATACAATGCTGATGGCACCAAGTTTGGGGGAAAAGAATTCAAAGAAATTGCTGCCCAAACCCGGCCCGTTGCTTGCAAGATCGCTGAGAGCCTCAACCTATCGGTTTTCCAAGATGCAGTGGATGAGAACAACACTCCAATCCCCACTCCTGAACCCGAGCATATGATCTGTTGGCCAAGCTGAGAGACTCCATTGCAAAGAAGAAGAAGTTGCAGCGCCAAGTACTTTCACTCCAGTTGTCCCTGCACCCAGCCGTGCTCCTACCACACCGATCATGGAAAAGCCGGCTGATGTTGCTAAGGATACTGCAGAAGATCAAGGTCCTGTACAAGCTAAGTCCCAGGCCAAAGCTCCTGAAGATAATCGGCCTCTGTCGAAGCTGAAGCTGCTAAGGGACCTCAACCGATAACCCGGCTATGTGAGCCAGTTTCCATGCTGTAATTTTTTCTGCAAAACAATTATTCGGCCAATGGGCATTGTAATATGCTTGAAATACTTTGCCTTAAACTTTTATTTGATGGTGCGTCTGTGCACTATATGAAACACTCAATCTTTTGTAATAACTTATATTTTTTATGGTTTAGATGACCCTTTTGGTTTATCTTTAGCTTCTTATCAGTCGGCTTTCACATGACTTTCTCAGTTGCTACTTTTTCCTTTGCTAAAACAGGGTCAAACTAAGTCCCAGCATGGGCATCATAGTTGATTGAATTAACAAGTAAGCAATCTGGTCATAAAATTGTGAGTAACATCAAACTGATAGGCAAGTTTAACCAAGAACAAAATTAAGGCTTAAAAGCCGGGTCTTAGGATTAAAACTTATGAATTTACAATTCATAAGTCCCCAAGCCCTGGATCAATGTTTACAAGTAAAGGCTTAAACTATGCATCATTACCCCACTGATCTCAAACATCTCTATGCGTGCTCTCTTGGGCAACAGCTATAGGACTTTTTGCTAAGCACTCCTTTGGGTCCAAGCTTTTATAACTAAAAACATAAACATGCAAAAAGTAAAACAGTAGAAAAGATTTCTTCTCAATACTCTTCTTTATTAAAGATACACCAGCAAGCCGCCTCATTAAAAACCTTCCAGTCCCCTTAGGTACCCTGGTAAGGAAAAGAGCGCGTCTGAAACCTGCTGGGGGTTACATCGTGTGTTACATAACTCGGCCTAGGTTCATGTTCACTAGGTATAATACGGGCGAAGATGAGCAATGTTCCACGGCCGCTTCGTCTCTTCCATAGGAAGGATAGCATGGTCCGTGTTGTTCTCTTCACCTTTCTCTCTCACATCTATCAGATAATATGAACCATTGTGCAATTTCCGACTGAAGAGGAACAGCCCTTCCCATGGAGGAGTTAGCTTGTGCATCCCTGCCTGCTTCTGTCTGAGCCGTAAAACTAAATCTCCTTCCTGGAAAGTTCTTGATCTTACTCGGCGACTATGATAGCGCCGCAAATCTTGCTGATAAACTGCGGACCGTTCCAATGCTAATTCACGCTCCTCTTCGAGGGCATCAATCGAATCCTCCCTTGCAATTGCATTGCTTGACTCCACATATGCCGCCACTCTTGGCGAGTCATGGACTATATCACTCGGTACACTGCTTCTGCTCCATACACCAGAAAGAACGGTGTACGCTTGGTTGATCTATTCGGGGTTGTATTGATCCCCCAAACCACTGCGGGTAACTCTTTCACCCAAGCTCCATACGCCTTTTCAATCGGAACTCGAAGTCTTGGTTTGATTCCCTTCAATATTTCTTGATTACTCCTTTCTACCTGCCCGTTGGCCTGTG
Organism: Poa pratensis; assembly: GCA_947311845.1. NCBI lineage: Eukaryota > Viridiplantae > Streptophyta > Magnoliopsida > Poales > Poaceae > Poa > Poa pratensis. The sequence goes on from CAMZMU010000057.1 coordinate 13,528,109, forward strand.
GATGTGCCACCGAAGCAAGGTCTAATCTGATTCCCTTCTCTTTGCAGAATATCTCTGTCACCGAGTGACATGTTGGTCCCATTATCTGTGATGATACTGTGAGGATAGCCAAACCGACTGATAATTTTCTTCAGAAACGTGACAACTTTGGAAGCATCACAACTTGTAACTGGCTCTACTTCAACCCACTTAGTGAACTTATCAACAGCCACCAGAGATGAGTTTTCTTGCACGATGTCATCTGGAAGGGCCCCATCATATCAGACCCCAAACTGCAAACGGCCAGTGATTGGTATTGTCCTCAATTCCTGAGCGGCACATGCTCCTGTCTTGCATATCTTTGACATCCATCACATGCCCTAACAATCTGCTCTGCATCCTTGAAAGCTGTGAGCCAAAAGAATCCATGCCTAAATGCCTTGGCCACCAGAGACCTAGATGAAGCATGATGACCACAGTCCCCAGCATGTATCTCTTGCAAAATTTGCCTTCCTTCGACTGATGAAACACATCGCTGATAAACTCCAGAAACACTGCGCTTGTACAACTCACCATCAATTACTGCATAACCGAGTGATCTTCTGACAATTTGTCGCGCCATAACTTCATTACTCGGCAGAATTTCCTTATCATATAATCCAGATATGGTTCAGTCCACTCAGGAATCTCATGCAACGCTGCTACTAACTCGGAATCTTGATCTGGACTATCATCTTCCTCTTCACCCGAAGTTGGACTGATGGCTTCCATAACTCGTCCAGGAACACATTAGGTGGAACTGGCTCTCTACGTGATCCCAATCTTGACAAAGCATCTGCTGCCTCGTTTTTCCTTCTATCAATATGATCCACCTGGAATCCTGAAAAGAATCCAGCTGCTTCATCAACAGCCCTTCTGTAAGCCGCCATCTTCTCATCTTTCCTGTCCCAAGTCCCAGAAACTTGCTGCGCTACAAGATCCGAGTCACCAAAACACATGATCCTTTTGATGTTCATCTCCTTGGCAATGCGCAAACCATGTAACAAAGCTTCATACTCGCAATATTATTGGTGCAATCAAAGTGAATCTGAAGAACATAACTCATCTTATCCTTTGGGCGAAGTGAGAACCACTCCTGCTCCTGATCCCTCGTATTGCTTGGATCCCAAAATGCATAACCCATGACTTATAACTCGGCGCCTTGGGCGGTGCCGTGCTTAACTCAGTCCAATCGTTCACAAAATCAATCAGGGCTTGTGACTTAATCGCTGTGCGAGGCTCATACTTGATGTGATAATCACCCATCTCAATCGCCCACTTGGCAATTCTTCCAGTAGCTTCAGTATTGCACACAATGTCTGCCAATGGTGCTCCACTCACCACTGTAAGGGGTGTTCTTGAAAGTAATGCTTCAATTTCCGACTGGCCATGAAAACGCCAAAAACTAACTTCTGCCACTGTGGATATCTCTGTTTAGCCAGAGTCAAAACCTCACTGACATAATAAACCGGCCTTTGAACCAGATGCTCCTTTCCTTCTTCTTTTCGCTCCACCACAACAACTACACTAACTGCTCGGGAATTGCAGCGATGTACAACAGCATGGCTCCTTTGGAGCTGGAGCAGCTAAGATTGGTGCTTTCGATAATGTTTCCTTCAATGCCTCCAGGGCTTTATCAGCTTCCTCATCCCAAACAAATTTATCTGACTTCTCAAGAGTCGGTAAAGGAATTGCTTTCTCTCCCAGTCGGGATATGAATCTACTCAACGCAGCCACGCAGCCCGTGATCTTCTGGACTTCCTTCAATTCAGTCGGCTTTCCCAACCTATTGATTGCTGCTATCTTTTCCGGGTTTGCTTCAATCCCACGCTCGGACACAATAAAGCCGAGTAATTTTCCTGATGGAACTCCAAACACACACTTTTTTGGGTTAAGCTTCATCTGAACCTCCTTAAGTTAGCAAAAGTTTCTCTCAAATCATCAATAAATGTCTCAGCCTTCTTTGTCTTGATCACCACATCATCAACGTACGCGTGCACGTTCCGATCTATCTGCTTCTCAAAACAATTCTGGATGCACCTCTGATAAGTTGCTCCAGCATTCTTCAGTCCAAATGTCATGTTCTTGTAACAAAAAGCTCCAAATGGGGTGATAAATGATGTCTTCTCCCAATCTTCCTCTGCAAGCTTGATTTGATGATATCCTGAATATGCATCCAGGAAACACAAAAGATCACTACCTGCCACAGCATCTATGATTTGATCAATCCTTGGTAACGCAAACGGATCCTTCGGACAATGCTTGTTCAAACTTGTGAAATCAATACACCTCCTCCACTCATTGTTCTTTTTCAACACTAAAACCGGGTTAGCCAACCACTTTGGATGTAACACTTCCATAATGAATCCTGCGGCGAGTAAACGAGCTATCTCTTCTCCTACAACCCTTCTTCTTTCCTCATTCAATCTGCGCAATCCCTGTTTAATCGGTCTTGCTTTAGGATCAACAAGTAAGCGGTGCTCAGCGAATTCAGTCGGTATGCCTGGCATGTCACTAGGTTTCCATGCAAAGACATCTCGATTCTCACGGATGAATTCGATGAGCGCGCTTTCCTATTTGTCAGTCAGATTTGACCCGATAGAGAACTGCTTGGACGAATCACCCAGCACGAAGTCAATCATCTTGGTATCTTGAGCCACTTTGAATTTCGCCCTCTCTTCGGTCATTGGTTTCTTCAAAATTGTCCCATCACGGGTTTGTGGTAGCTTTGTAGTAATTCAACTCCTCTTCCGCACAGGCTTGTTCTGCCATAACAGCATCACCTTCCTCACATTGTAACGCCAACTCACGACTGCCATTGACTGTGATAATACCGTTTGGACCTGGCATCTTCATCTTTAGGTACACATAACACGGCCTCGCCATGAATCTGTAATTATCCTTTGATTCTCCAAACGCGATGACGAGGGGTAGACTCATCAAGACCCATGGTTAAGGTCCCTAGGTTATGAATATGGGGGAGAGAACGTGGTAGAGCTGGAAGTATCGTCGGCTGACAAGCAGGGCAAAGATTTTACCCAGGTTCAGGGCCCTCGTGTGGAGGTAACACCCCTACGTCCTGCCTGTCTGTTATTGATTTGTGAATATGATGGTTACAAGGATCCCGGCGAGATGTCGATCTCGCTAGGGTTTGTGGCTCTGGTGGTTCGTTGTCTGGTTCGATGGCCCTCCCAGTCCTTAAATAATAGGCTGGGTCTCGGGTGTTCGTAACCGACTCGATTTACAAGTAAGGAAACTCTAAACCGACTATTGCTTCGCCAAACTTGGAGGATACTCCATCTTCGTGGGCCTCCCTTCATGGGCTTCATGTAGGCTCTGATAGTTGGGCCTAGTCGATACGTGCACCAGGTACCCTCATGGTAGGGTACCCGATAGGCATACCCATGTCAGTAGCCCCCGAGTACTTGTCTGATTCGAAGAGTCGGGCATGGACTCATACATCATGCACGTTATATTTTTTACATCTGCATTTAGAATTCTTATGAAATAGCACATGTTGGCTATGTCGAGTGTTTCATCGACTATGAGTTTTTGCTTATGATAGTCAAGGGATATTAGCTTAGCAGGCCCGGCACACACGACGGATCGGGGCCGGTTAACTACCATTTGTGGCAAAACCATACTAGCTTTCAATCAAACTCGAGTCCCCGGACTCGAATCTGGAACAAACTGGACAGACTCGAAACGGCCGTTGAGGTCTTACTGAATCGAACTGCAGTATAGTTTTGAATCTACCCAACGCGTCCGTCGGGGATTTTCATCATGTCTGCTGACACGGAACATTTAAGGATAACGCTGCTGGAGCGGTCCTTAGCCCAGCTCGACTGATCGGCGGGTCTTACCTTTGCACTTATGCATGCAGCATCCAAGGATCGTCGGATCAACTCGGGAATACTTTTTGTGTAATTTTGCTTATGAACTTAGTCGAATGTTTCGTCGACTGACACTTTTGCCATTATTCTATCGGGTGCGCGACAGCGCTCCCGATGGGAGTAGCCCCCGAGATTGTGCTTTATTGCTTGCAATGGAGGATAATCTCAAAATCTTTTACCCTGCACATTTTAGTCAAAGAAATTTTTTGATACGCTCCCGATGGGAGTACGATGCTGCAGTCGAAAGAATTTCGACTGGCCTCTATGACTTTTGTAAAAACCAACCGAGACTTATGCGAGAGACCACCCGAAGATATCATCGAGTGACTTTTATGCCAGTTGTGAAAGAGAGAACAACGTCAGCAATGACGCATTTTGCGACTGCTATCTCTGACAAGCGGTGGCGTGCTTGGAGAGGCTTTGATAAGACGTGACCCTGTTTTGTGGGCCCGTTTTTGCAGGCTGACCAGGGATGACGCCGCGTGGACTTGATTTGACCGTTCGGGCGCGATTTTCACGGGGCGTGATGATGGCTTCCTGGATTCTCGTGCGTAGTGGGCGGAGTGGCCGGCGACGGTTGCTCTCCGTGGGCCACGTGTATGGCCAGATTTCGCGCGGAGCGTATGCATCTGTTTTGACGGTTACGATCATTTTGCGATCTGTGGTAAATAGGGGGGACGGCGCTGGCAGAGTTTTTTACTTGCCATTTACTCCCTGCGCCGCCCCTCGTCTCATCTTCTTCCTCGCGCCCACCTCCATTGCTCTGCGCCCAAGCTCTCTTCTCCACCCTCCTCCATCGTTACAATGGCGAAAGGTGGAGGCCCCAAGCGTGGTGCCGCCGCCGCTGCCGCGACCGATGCGGCCAAGGGCAAGAAGTCGTGGCGGGTACATCTGCATCCGCCGCGCTGAAGAAGGGCAGCGGGGACTGGGCGAAGTCCACCGTCAAGGACGCCCATCTGCTCAAGCTCCGCGAGCAGGGATATCTGCCTCCCGCGGAGCAACTCGCCGTCCGCGCTCCATCGCCCAAGGAGGTATGCCCCGAACCACGCGCCAACGAGCGCGTTTGCTTTGCGGAGTTTGTGTCCAGGGGCTTCTCGCTTCCCCTCCACGACTTTGTTCGTGGCCTCCTTTATGCCTACGGGGTGCAGATCCACGATCTCACCCCGAACGGTATTATGCATATTGCGTGCTTTATCACGCTATGCGAGTGCTTCCTTGGCGTCGCACCCAGCTGGGCGCTATGGAAGACCATATTCACTGGTGCGACCCAACAGAGGAGGTGGTCGCACCTACCCCGTGGGCGGCTGCGGCATCCAGGTGCGCAGCGACACCCGCTATTTCCGCCTGAAGACCGTCGACTCCGCGCAAGGCTGGAGGAAAGGGTGGTTTTATGCGAGTGTCGAGCAAGAGGAGTCGCCACCTTCTCGACTGCAGCTTACGTCAGGACCAAGGCGTGGGATCACCAGCTCTCAGCCGAAGAAATGGAGGAAGCACGCCCTTTGCTGACTCGAATCGACGGACTGCTGGACAAGGTCACAGGCATTCATTTGATGCCACCTTTGTGAAGAGGCGGGTGTGGCCACTCCGTGCCCGAGCGCACCCCATGTGGGGTGATGAGGGCGCGAGTGACTCCACTCGGATGAGCCCAGAGGAACTGTCAAGGAACGAGCTTGTGACGCACGTGCGCCACATCACCAGCCTGACGACAGCCGACCCTTGCAACATCGATTGTCCCGTTACGCCATACGGGACGGAAAACCCTTTGCTTGAGGTATGTCTGTAGTTTAATAGTTTGCCACTCGTAGTTTCTACGATGTGTTTTTGATTCTGACTTTGCAATTTGTGATGTATGCTATGCAGGGTCACTCGACTGCTGCCTCCCTTCCTCCTCTGCCTGAAAATGGCGAGACTGAAGAAACACAGGCACAGGTGGTGGACCCGAAAGGGGATCAGTCGCCCATCCCTTCTGCCACCACTTCACATGTGGAGGAGGTCGAGGAGGAAGCAGCAGAAGAGGTCCAATCTGAAGACAAGGCCACCTCTGACCAAGAAGTCGATACCGCGCCACCGAAGCGGCGTCGACTGGCCAAGAAGGCGCCTTCTGCTGCAAGTTCACCCGCGAAGGAGCAGGCTTGGAGGATGACGAGGAATCAGGTTCACCACCTGTTTTCCAAGCCGCTCCTTTGCGTGCGTGCTCAACAAGCTCAACTCTTCCTCTTCAGTCGAGTGGTACCCCAGCCTTTGGGGGACCAATTTTTGGCGACTCCGAAGATGAGGAAGATGAGGACACAGGTATGTGTGTTTTGAGTATGAGAATTTTGTGCTGTCACATATTTGTGCTGACCGTCTTTTTGCTTTGTTGTGTTGCCCACAGCGCTGAAAACAATCAGCCTGGGACTCCTCCAGTCGAAATGTTACCCTGGAGCACTCGAATTCTGCACCGACTGGAAACGAGGCTGCCCAGCCAATGGCCACTGACGCTGTCGTTGATGAGACAGCCAAGGCGGCAACTCCAGATGTCGGGACATCAGTCGCGGCTCCTGAGCCGTGGATGAACCACGTAAGTAGCTTTTTGCTTGACCCGTTTAGTTGTAGGTCTGTGAGAGTTTGAATTTTTGCTGAATTCGTGTGCTCGCAGCCCTTCTACCACACCTTGGCAGATTCGCCAAGGCTTATGTCCAGGTGGAGCAGGAGAGGGACACCATGCGCGCCGAGCTAGAGCGGCTCAGTCGTGAGTTCTCCTTTTTGCTTTTGTTTTGCCGAACTTCTTTTTGCAATGCTTGATTTTGTCGAGTATTGAATGCACGTGATTTTGCTGGGCCAGGCGAGAAGAAGGAGCTGGAAGACGCACTCGCCGCGCAGCGCGAAGAGTCGAAGAAAGAGCTGGCTGCCGCCACCAACTCAGCCGCTGCACGCGAGCGAGATATGCTGACCAGCTCGCGGCACTCGCGCAGGTCATGGGAGGTGAGTAATCTTTTCTCCTTTTGATATGACGATATAACTTGTCGAGTGTCGTAAAATGACTTTTGCCTTTTTTGAATTGTGCAGAAGCTGTTGGCGCACCGGCCTCTGCGGACGTGGCGAGTGACGATCTTTCGCTGGAACAGGCTGTGGGCGGCTTAGGCGCTCTATGCAACCAGGCGAAAGAAGCACTCGCCAAATCGACGAGCACACTTGGCGCTGTATACCAAGTGGTGTTCCCGACTGGCGTGGTGCCGTCGACGGTGGATGACTTCGCCAACGTGTTTGGCCCCGGGACGTCCACCATGGCGGGTTTCGCTCGCGCCAACACGGTACGCGGATCCGAGTCCACCATCAAGCTTCTTATGGGACATGGGATAGATTGCGACTATGAGGCAGCACTGTCTGCGTTCCCTCAGAAGCCAGATGGGAAGCCCATTTCCTGAAGGGGGTGAGCGGAGCCGCCGCGCGACTGGCCGAGTTTTTATGAACACCATGGAGCGCCGGGCACTCGAGACTGCCAATCGTCTGCTTAGGAAATCGAAATCTTAGGTTTAGGGTAGCTGTACCCTTTTGCTTTTTTATGCCTTGTAATGATACCTTCTGAACTGCGCGAGTCTGCGCTTTGTTTGTGCTACCTTGTTTATGCAAACAGTCTTTTGCTAATGTCTTTCACTCGAAGAGTTGTATGCTTATGACATGAGTTTAGCTTCTGACACAAACTTTGTTTGTGATTATGCTCTTTGAACAGTCACGAGAACCTGCTACTGCGACTAGTTCCTCGCAGGCTCCAATCACCACCCGATCCCAGGGTCAGGTGGCAAATGATGCCAAGGTGATGGAGTATATGAAGGCAAATTTGTGAGAATGGAGCAAGATCTGAAGGACGCCCAGGCTGAGCTGAATCGATTGAGGGCAGACCCGCGTTGGCCACCCAACGCGAGGATATGTGCTCGGGGAGATGGAGCTTGTGAACAGGCAACTCGAGTGTAAGTTCGAGTCTTGCTCTGTTTACAAGCTTTTTGCGTAGCTTTTGTTTTTGATCTGACTGGTGCGCCCGTGTTTGTAGGCTTTGTCGACCTTCCAGGCTGAAAAGATTCGCGTGGAAGGGCGTCTGGATAGCGTGGTTGACGACCCTACGACTGGGCGTCAACACTTTTGGCTTGATAGGTACCATGCCCGCATACTCGCCACCCTGAAGGATCGCGTCTGGCGAAGTGCTGAACTGCTGGAGTTATGCCGGGCAGCGTTTATTCGCCTGAACGAGACTCTTTTTCCTTCGGGGCCACAACCACAAGGGATTCGTGCTGTGTGAACATCTTCCGCCAAACAAATCCCATTCGAGAGTTGCTGTCTCAGAGACTTGTGATTGGAGCCAACGCTGCAATGGCGTATATGCGTAGTCGAAAACCAAGGTTGGTGTTGCGGACACCTGCAGCCGGAGAGGTTCTCGAACAAAAAGACCTGGATGACACGATCCAAGCTGCGGAGACACTAATCGAGTGCACTCGCGAACAGCTTTGCGGTCCCGAGCTGCCCGTAAAGGACGAGCCTGAGGATTAGAATAGTTTGCGAGTGCAATTTTTGTATAGGGGCAGCCCCCGAGTGTAATTTTTGACTCTTTGTATATTGTATAGTTTGTATACTTTGATTTTTTGTCGAGCCCCCGAGTCAGTCGAGCGGGGTTTGTGAAATGTGTGTTGGTTGTGAACCAATGACTGTGCAGCCCCCGAGTATTCGAGTGCGGCTGCAGAGTTTTTGTGTTTTTGTTGGATCCTTGTTACGCAGCCCCCGAGCATTCGGGTGCGGCTAAGGCATTGTGTTTCTGCAAGAGCGAGAGCTCATTTGATCAATAACACAGCCCCGAGGGTTTCGGGTGCGGTTAAGGTATGAATTATGCGGGTAGAGTACAAAGAAGTCGAAGGAACATTGATTTTATTCCTCTTTTGAATGTTAGGCTGCAGGCCGCCTCATTAAAAACCTTCCAGTCCCCTTAGGTACCCTGGTAAGGAAAAGAGCGCGTCTGAAACCTGCAGCCATCCGACATATAGCCTATTACATTGTGAGCACTTTATGCGTAGAAACGGCGCAGATGCGCAACGTTCCAAGGATTATGAGAGAGTTCGCCTGTCTTCGCGTGCTTCAGTCGATATGCGCCTCCACCAAGGACCTCCGTGATGATGAAGGGACCCTCCCATGGGGAAGCGAGCTTGTGCACCTTCTTTTGCTTCAGTCGAAGAACCAGGTCACCAACGACGAAGGACCTGGTTCGCAGTCGACGGCTATGGTAGTTGCGGAGATCTGCTGGTAAACAGCTGTGCGGGCCAAGGCCGTGTCTCGCGCTTCATCGAGTAGTCGACTGCATCTTCGAGTGCTTCTTCCGCGTCTTCTTCATTGTATGCTTCAACTCGTGGCGCATTGAACCTTACATCTGATGGCAGAATTGCTCTGCACCATAGACCATGAAGAATGGTGAACTGCGTAGAAGTGTTGGGAGTTGTGCGTAGGCTCCATAGCACAGATGGTAGTTCTTCGACCCAAGCACCCGCAGCTCTTTTGAGTGGCACCAGGAGGCGCTTCTTGATCCCACTCGTCACAAGTCCATTGGCCTTTTCGACTTGGCCATTGGATTGTGGATGTGCCACGGATGCGTAGTTGAGCGTAATGTCTGCTCTTTGCAGAAGGTTTTGAACTCCTCAGCCGTGAAGTTTGTGCCGTTATCAGTGATGATACTGTTTGGGACACCGAAGCGGTAGATGATGCTCTTTATGAAGTTGACTGCCGTAGTAGCAGTCGAATTTGTGATGGGGACCGCCTCGATCCACTTTGTGAACTTGTCGACTGCCACCAGTAGGTGAGTATGCCCGCCATGCGATGATTTTTTGAGTGGCCCAACCATATCGAGCCCCCATTGGGCGAAAGGCCAGGCCAGCGGTATAGTCTTCAACGCCGATGCGGGTGCGTGCGGCCTTGTTGCGAATTTCTGGCAGCCGACGCACCTTTTGACTATGTCCTCCGCGTCTTTGAGTGCTGTAGGCCAGTAAAACCCTGCGCGAAAGGCTTTGGCTACGAGTGATCGACTGCTGGCGTGATGCCCACAGGTACCTGCATGAATGTCTCGAAGTATGGCTTGGCCATCTTCGAATGCGATGCATCTTTGGAACATACCTGATATGCTGCGCTTGTATAACTCGCCGTTGATAACGGTGTATGCTTTTGATCTTCGAGTCACGCGTCGGGACTCGGTTATGTCATCTGGTAGCTCGCACGGAGTATGTAAGCCAGAAAAGGTTGAGTCCAGTTGGCTCAATGAGAATACCTCGACTGGGGGGTCCTCTGTGCTAGGCATTTGCTTTTGGGTGGCGTAGTCGACGGAGGAGGCTCTCGTTTCTCCTTGATAGATCTGTGTTCGATGCGCTCGAGGAAGACACCAGGTGGAATTTGTGCGCCAGTTGAGCCAAGATTGGCTAGCATGTCTGCTTCTTCGTTACTTTCCCTTCCTATGTGCCTCAACTCGCAGCCCTCGAAGCTGCCCTCCAGTGTGTTGTACAGGTCGCGATAAGCGATCATGTTGTCCGCGATTGCGTCGCAGGCCTTCATTGTTTGCTGCACCACGAGATTGGAGTCGCCGTAGATCATCAATCGAGTGCACCCAAGTGCTTTTGCCATCCGCATGCCATGGATCAGGCCTCGTATTCAGCCTCGTTATTGGAGGGTAGTTTGAATCCCATCTGCAAAACATAACGTAGCTTGTCCCCTTTTGGTGATATGAGGATGACGCCTGCGCCTGCCTTCGTGTTTCTTGGACCCATCGAAGTACATGGTCCAGGAATTGGACACGTCTGGTGCTCCAGGTAATTGGGCCTCTATCCACTCGGTTGTGAAGTCGGGTAGGACTTGTGCTTTGATAGCCTTCGGGTGCTCGTACTTGATGTCTCTTGGAGCCAGCTCGATGAGCCATTTTGCGACTCGACCCGTTGCATTGGGGTTTGTGAGGATATCACCGATTGCTGAGTTACTTACCACGGTGATCGGGTGCTCGGTGAAGTAGTGTGTCAACTTCCTTGAGGACATGAATACAGCGTATGCCAGCTTTTGATAGTGCGGGTACCGCTGTTTTGATATGGAGAGAACCTCGCTAGGTAGTAGACTGGACGTTGTATGCTTTGGATGTGCCCCTCCTCCATGCGTTCGACTACCAGTACGGTGCTCACCACCCTGTTTGTAGCCGAGACATACAGGTAGAGTGGTTCCCGTTCCTTAGGTGCGACGAGGATCGGAGGGCTTGTGAGGATCCGCTTGAGATCTGTGAAGGCTGCTTCAGCTTCTGGCGTCCACTCGAACTTGTCCGCCTTCTTCATCAGTCGATAGAATGGTAAGCCTTTTCACCCAGTTTGCTGATGAATCGACTGAGCGCTGCTACTCGTCCTGCTAGTTTCTGCACATCATGAAGCTTTGAAGGCCTTTGCATTGTGAGGATGGCCTGTATTTTCTCCGGGTCTGCTTCGATTCCACGGGCAGAGACTAGGTACCCTAGAGCTGCCCGGCTGGAACGCCGAACGTACACTTCTTAGGATTGAGCTTGATATGGAAGCGTTTGAGGTTTGCGAACGTCTCCCTCAAATCGTCGAGTAGTGTGCGTTCTTCCCTTGTGGTTAATGACAATGTCATCACGTAGACCTGGAGTTGCGTCC